>AWOL01S0040954.1:37236-48983 GCA_000715115.1 Nicotiana otophora | reverse complement strand
ATCCATCAGGGCCACTAGCACTCTCCCCACTAAGCTCAAAAACTGCTGCCCTTACTTCTTCAATTGTTGGCAATCTGCTAAGTTCAAAATTCTGATCCATAGTAACCATTGAAGGTACATTATTGAGCAAGGGAAATTCAGAAGCATCACCTTCATTTGTGAACTGTTTTTGATAGAAGTCCACTGCAGTTGTATCCAATTGCTCCTGGTCTTCAACCCGTACCCCACTACCACTTTTGATCCTCTTCAGTTACAATTTCTTTATTTTGCCATTGACATGGTTGTGAAAGAAACTTGTATTCCTATCTCCTTCAGCAAACCAAGTCATCCTAGTTTTTTGCTTCCAATACTGCTCCTCAATATTCAAGTATTTCTTTAATTCAGATTGAGCCTTTTGAAGCACAATCCTATTCTCAGTTGTAGGCTTTTATTCAAACAACATCTCCTTCACCCTAACAATGTCCTCCAAAATAGCCAATTGCTTATAGATATCACCAAATATTTCCCTATTCCATTTTGAGAGTGCTGCCTTCACCCTCTTGATATTCTGCTTGAACATTAAAAACTGACCCCCTATGAAATCCGCTTCCCAATTCTGCCTCACCACATCCATAAATGTAGCATGCTTTGTCCAAAAGTTCAAAAATCTGAAAGGCTTGACAAAATTAGTTGTCTGCACCCCACATGTCATTAGCAATAGTGCATGCTCTGATCCAGTTCTGATTAGATGCTCAACTTCAATAGTTGGCAACATGTTTTGAAATAGCAAATTCACAAAAATCCTATCCAATCTCTTGAATATACACTCAGCGTTGGATCTCCCATTCCACCATGTGAATGGACTTCCTTTGTACCCTTGCTCAAACAAACCATAAGAGTTTACACAAAATGCATAATCCTCATATTCAGGAGGGTGTACTCGAAGTCCCCCTATTATCTCATCTTCATACAATATCACATTGAAATCCCCTCCTACCAACCATGGTAATTCCATATCACTTGCTAAATAATATAAGTGATCCCACAAATCTAACCTCTCTATTGCTGAACATTTTGCATAAACAAACGTCATCATCATGTGCTGCCCCAGGTCATGGTGAAACACTCTCACAGTCACTTGTTGCTTAGTATCCTCCACTAATTTTGTATTGTTGCTGTTGTTTGACCATTATTTGGTTTTTATTTTCCTTTCTTTCGTTTCACTTCTCTTTTTTTATTTCTTTTTTATTTCTTTTCTTCTTCTTCTTGTTCATCATTGAACTTGCCACCATTACCACTCTTATTCCTAGTAAATTGCTAAACCATTTATACCATTAACAATAGAATCCTCTCCTTCCCATTCTTTTTACCCCACTACTCAGACCTCCATTGAAAAATTTCATGCTAACAAATAAAGTTCTCTTCTTAATAGCAAAATTTATCCACCGGCCACCTAAAAAATTATTAATTTCAGTTGAGAAAAATACAATCCAAACTTTATCCAAAGTAAAAATAGATTGGACTACCATCCCTCATATTACATGACCAACACCAACAATAAAAAAAATAAAAAGAGCTTTCTCTAGTGATAGTTGTTTGGGTCAAAACTTATCTCTGATATGATCAAACCATGTTAACATTAAGGAAACATTCACAAACTGCCATGTGTTATCAGTACGACTTAATAAAAACTCATCCAAGGTCGAAGTGGTTACTGAAGCGATGAAGGGTGCAGTCGAAGAGTAAGCAAGGATCAAGGTCGAGAAGTCGTCGCAGATCAAGGTCGAGGTCGAGCATCTTAGACAGAGTTATAACGGTCAATTTTAGGATAGGACACAAAAGAGAATATTCTCTCTACCTGTACTATTAGGGTTTTTAGGAATATATTCCCTATAAATAGAAAGAGGAGACATAATGATTGGGGACATGAGATATTCATTTGTAAGAAAACATATTGACTTTATAGAGAGAATCTGGTCATATTACAAGCATACAAAAACAATCTTTTTACTAAGATTCTTGTCTAACTTTTCCACTTGATCCAAGAACAACCCGAGTGTTCTGAGGCTCATCAATCATTCATCATTGTCAGAAAGAATATTCACAGATCCCACCTTTTTTCGGGTGACGACTCACACATTTTTATTTACTTAAATTCTATTCATTGTTATTTATTATTAGTTAATGATATCTTCTACCCTTTTGGATCATTGATATAATACTCCGTAAATCCAGATTAGTTGTGGATGTATTAAATGAGTATTAATGTGACATTTTAGACACGTGAAGTCCCATCGGGATGATTATGATTATAGGTGGAAACAGTTGTGTTGGAATCAAGACCGGAGTGAGGTGCATAAGTTTATGGGAGGTCCGTCTTACATCCTTAAACAGTGCAAGGCCATGAAAATTCACAGCCTTAGATAGTGCAAGGTCATGAAAACTCATGGCCATAGACAGTGCAAGGCACTGTCCAAGACATTAATCTCAGCGCCCCTGACAGTGCAAGGCATTGTCCAGGGCATTAACTTTAGCGCCCCTGACAGTGCAAGGCATTGTCCAGGGCATTAACTTTAGCGCCCCTGACAGTGCAAGGCACTGTAGTTTTGGCGCCCCTGATGATGCCCCGCGCCGATGATGTTTATCCGAGCTAATTTTATTTCCTCCTCGATTTTTGGGATGCGTAAACTTATTTAAACCCTACCTCATTCCTTACAACCTCAAACACATACATTTGCTCTAGAAAGGGAAGCTCTCAAGAACCTAACTCCCCCAATGTCCCTCCATCATCCAAGGTAAGTTCTAATGATGATTCTAAGTTAATTTCAATTCTCTAACACCTTATTAACATGGGTAAATCCTTCAAATCAATAGATATTCGATCGAAACATCATTGTTGAGAAAAGAAACCCTAGAACTCGAATTCAAGAGGATTGAACTTCAAAAAGGCAATGCTTCTACTCCCTAATCATTTATAAATATGAACTAATGAGTTTTTGGGAGAATAGTAGATGGTTTTGATAAAGGGAATCAAATGAACTATGCTAGGGTTTTGGGTTGTTGACTTAAGATTGTTATAATTATTTGCGTGATGAAAAATGGTGTTAGTTACATCTATTTGGTATTGTAGAATCACCTAAACATAGTAGAATGAGAATTGGGTGAAGAAAATACCATTAACGAGAGCTATGAGGCTTTATGCCATAAGGTGTTTTGTACAATGCCTCAGTGACGGAAACATGAGCATTAGCGCTAATATTGGTTCCTCTTGATATATATTTCCATATATTATCATTGAAAGAGGCGATGAATATTGTGATACGCTTAAAAAGTCCAGAGTCAAGGTATGTGGGGCTAACTCTCTATGTTTGGGAATGTTAATGATTCTTCCTACACTACGTTTCTTTTACAACGTTATTAATTGCCTCAGAAATATATAATTAAGCCTAGTTCCTTGAATAGCTTCAGAACTTCTATTCTCTAGCTTCGTAACTTGTTCATGACTTTCATTCTTAACATTGTGAGCTCAGTGCGTAATCAATATAGACTTGGGTTTGATGCCCATGAGTCTCAGTCTATATTACTCAGCCAAACAATTGAAGTTTTAGTTTTCATAATCAGTTCGTGAATACATGTCTCAGTCTAGTTCTATTCATCATTTCAGTATCATGTAACTCAATATGATTCAGTATTTCAGTATTATGTATTGCAGTATGATTCTCAGTTCCTAATTTTAAATCCCTGAATGTTGAACACCTGTATTTGGGCCTGAGGCCGCAGTTAATGCTTTATGCATCTTTGGGCCTGAGGCCACAATTAATGCTTTATGCATCTTTGGGCCTGAGGCCGTAGTTTATGCTTTATGTATCTTTGGGCGGGCCACAGTTATGTATACATATACTTGGGTCTGAGGCCGCAGTTTCTGCACACATATATATTAGGCCTAAGGCCGCAGTTTATTTATTTAGATAAACATGTGGTTCATCATTCAGAAGAGGGAGTATTCATATCCTTATTTCCTTTGTTCAGTTATCGGTAATCATTTCAGTTATCAGTTAGGTTTTAGTTTCAGCATTTACAGTTCTTTCTTTCAGTTGCTTTACATACCAGTGCAATTCAAAAGTACTGACATCCCTTTTGCCCGGGGCCTGCATCTCACGATGTAGGTAATGATTTACAGGTTGACGATTCAGAGCGCTAGGATTCTCATACCAGCTATTTAGTGAGCCCTGATTTTTTTGGGGCATTATCATTACTTTACAGTTTTCAGTATTTTCAAATAGTCAGTGTTTTCAGTACTTCATTAGAGGCTTCATAGACTAGAGTATATCAGACTTGTATTAGTGTTTCCACACTTTGATTTATATCATTCAGACTTTTAGTATATCAGCATGTGTTAGTTTATCTTCCACATTCAGTATGTTATTATATCACATATTGATTCAGCCAGCCAGTTGGTTCGCTCGGTCACATGTAGTCAGGCACCGACTGTTGTGTTACGTCCAGGCCCAGGTTCGGGGCGTGACAAAGCTTGGTATCATAGCACCGGGTCCAAGTGTCCTAGGGAGTCTATGAAGTTGTGTCCAGTGGAATTTCCTTTATGTGTGTGTGCCGGCCACACATATAAATGGTTAACTACCAAGACATTCAGGATTGTCTCATTTCTTTCTACTCTAGATCGTGCCAGAGGCTTAGAGCAATAGGTAACCTTCTCTTCTTATCTAATTCCAGACATATCGAATGCCCAAGCGACGGGCAGGAAAAACCCAAGGTCCAAGAGGACATTCGCCTATTGGGGTATAATTATGGAGTACAGGTTGGTAACAAATGATGATGTTGAAAGTGGGATACAATCGATAGTAGTACATATTAGAGCGTAACCTTATTAGAAAGTACGAAAACAGTTATCATATTTTATGGTTATCAGTTTACCTCAGTTACTACATTCTTTCAGTTAGCAGGTTTATGGTTATTCAATATGCTAGTTATCAGTTATTCAGTTACTAGATCTCCAATTTTCAGTGTATCAAATTTTTGGTGACTTTTGAGTATACAGTGATGCCTATGGGTGATTAAAAAAATATAAGTAACGGTGATTATAGCAAAATCTTCCCATGTTTTAGGTCCGGATTAAGACCCAAGAGTCGCTAGACGATGCAGGAAGTGATTTATCAGATGATGATATACTCTGAAGGACATGTTTGTGTATGGTAGTGTATCCGTATGTGTTTTACCTCATAGAACAATTTCATTTTAATTCTTGGGAATGGAGCCACAAGTTGAATGATGATAGTTCAGATGTCAGACCCCACAGAGTAACAGGATAAGAATTTAATCGTAGTAGGCATAGATTGATCATTATAGTTTTGGACACAAAAGAGCCTAAGGGCAAAATAAATAGGAGTCAGAAACGTTTGTTATTACCAAAGATGTGTCTTTCATACGATTCATGCATATGACTAAGAAGATATGTTGTACAAAATGAGATTCAAGTGCAGCCGATATTGAATTTCAGGGAATGATTTTAAGTTGTTCAGATCTATTTATATTAGAACTAGAAAGTACCACGCTAGTAAGTTACAATAAGCAGCAACTATTATTGTGAAGGATATGACAGTCCCCCTTACATTATGTGACTAAGTTTTTACCCGAAAGTTTATAGTCTGATATGATTTTGAAGTGTATAGAAAGTTTGGGGTTAGATATTCCAATTTCGTTTAATACATATGAAATTTCCCCAAGTGTGATCCATGTACATAGTACAAAAGAAAGATAGTGTGCGACTGTAGAATAGGGTCAGATGATGAGGGAAGTTAGGAATAACCTTATGCTTTACTTTAGTTATTCAAAGCAGAACAAGAAAACGCGATGCTAGCAGGTGGTTAGTAAAAGGATAGTAAGTAAGTTTTAAGTAGATACAACAAATTAGCAATTTCAGCAGAGCTAGTACATGTACAATTTGATTTACTTAGTCAGGTTAACACTAGTGAATGGGTAACAATTTGAAACACCGAACGCGTGTTAGAACCCAAAGAGTTTAAGTTAAACCCGAAGTACAGTGACAGTGGGAAAAAAATCAGCTAGCAGTAAGAGATCAAACTACAGAAGAATAGCCTTTAAGAATTATCGAAAAAGGGTCTCCCCAGGATTGACAATGTGAGCAGAGTTAAATCATTAAGATAGTGTATGATAGTTGTGAATATATTAGCTTCCCGTTTATGTAAGTAATTTAGTTTTTCCTAGTAAGAAAGATTGCTTAAAAGTATGTTGGAAAATGAGTCATTATTGACGTAAAGTGCAAAGAATTGCAGAAGATAAGGAATGTTGTTCGGATCGCAACAAAAGAGAATGATCCGCAAGTACAAGACCTTAACCTTTGGCCTAAGGGGGAGTTGTGAAAATTATAGGTAAGTCCAGTTGGAGATTTGAAACCCGAAAAGTTAGCATGGATACGAAAAATGATATAATTACCACCAGGAATGTGCCTAGCATGTGTAAGAAACATGAAGTTAGTAGAATGTCCATGAGACTCTAATCTTTGGTGTACTGGTCAAAGACCTAGCTCACATCAATACTATAAGTGTTTTAAGGAATTACCTTAAAAAGATAATCAAGTATGGGAAGTATAGCTCATAACTGAGGCAGACAAGAGAACTCTGGTGAAAGACTTTCACTGCATAGCCAAGGTAGGAGTTCGACTTTCGGACACCAAAGATAGTGGAGTTGTTGTCCAGAACTGGACTTGTTCCTCCTTAGTAGCAGAAGTGAAGGAGAAATAGTTTGATGATCCCTACTTGTTGTAGCTGAAAGAGGGGATTCACAAGCATAAGACGATGGCTTTCAAACAAAGGGGGAGATGATGGTACTTTGAGGAATTGTGTGTTCCAAACATAGATGGACTTAGAGAGGGAGGATCATGTTAGAGCCCATAATTTCAGGTATTCTATCCACCCAGGTTCCACAAACATGTATCATGCTCAAGGAGATTTATTTGTGGAACGACATGGAAAGGAACGTCGCGGACTTTGTGGCCAAGTGTCTGAATTGTCAGCAAGTGAAAGTCGAGCAGCAAAAAGCCCCGTGTTTTACCATAGAATACACATATCCTTTAGTGGAGATGGTAAATATGGACCTTATAATTGGATTATCTCGCTCATTTTGAAAGCATGATTTGTATGGGCGTAGGTGTAAATCGCCAATTGGTTAGTTCGAAGTTGGTGAAGCAGAGTTGTTGAGACCAGATTTGGTCTATCAAGCTATGGAGAAAGTCAAGTTGATTCAAGAGCATTTGAAGACGGCTCATATTCGCCAAAAGTCCTATTCGGATATGCAACGTAGAGACCTAGAGTTTCAAGTTGATGATTGGGTGTTTCTGAAAGTTTTGCCCACGAAAAGTGTTATAAGATTTGGGAAGAAAGGAAAGATAAGTCCCAGATATATCGGGCCATATAGGATCCTATGAAAGATCGGGCAAGTAGCTTATGAGTTAGAGCTTCCGCTAGAATTGGTGACTGTACACCCAGTATTTCACGTGTCATGTTATAACATTCAAGTTTCCAGTATTCAGATCTCATGTCACGACATTTATGTTTCCAGTATTCAGATCTCATGTTATAACATTTATGTCAATTCAGTACTCAGATACTCATGTCAGTCCAGTACTCAAATATTCATGTTAGTTCAGTACTCAAATATTCGTGCCAGTTCAATATTCATATATCCATGTTAGTTCAGCATTCACGTATCCATCACAGACCAGTATTCACGTATATGTTTCATGTTATGATTATTATGATGCCTTGTGAGGCTTGTGTTATGCTTTGTTAGCTGGCAGGTGTTTTGGAGAAATGTTGATGATAACTAACCTTCTCATTCAGACCTTATACTATAATCTCCATATCCTTCAGTATTCAGTCAGCTCAGTATTCGATCAGTTCAGTAGCCATCTAGTTCGGTACCTATTCAGTTCAGTATCTCAGCAGTTCAGTAATCATGTATTCATTCAATTTAGTACGCATGTGTTCATGACGGTTCACTTTCACAGGTGTACATTCGTCCCGTTAAGGTCCAGAGTTAGTTGTAGTTATAATAAGGACAATCATTCGAGGACGAATGATCCCAGGGGGGATAATGTAACACTCCGTAAATCCGGATTAGTTGTGGATGCATTAAATGAGTATTAATGTGACCTTTTAGACATGTTAAGTCCTATCGGGATGATTATGATTATGGGTGAAAATAGTTGTGTTGGAATCAAGACCGGGAGTGAGGTGCATAAAATTTGATAGAATCGACTATGTTTATGGGAGGTCCGTCTTACAGCATTAGATAGTGCAAGGACATGAAAATTCATAGCCTTAGATAGTAAAAGGCCATGAAAACTCACGGCCATAGACAGTGCAAGGCACTGTCCAGGGCATTCACCTTAGCGCCCCTGACAGTGTAAGGCACTATAGTTTTGGCACCTCTGATGGCGCTTTGCACAGTTATTTTGGTGCCCCTGATGATTCCCTTGTGCCGACGATGTTTATTCGAGCTACTTTTATTTCCTCCTCAATTTTTGGGACGCGTACACTTATTTAAACCCTACCTCGTTCCCTACAACCCCAAACACGTAAATTTGCTCTAGAAAGGGACGCTCTCAAGAACCTAACTCCCCCAATGTCCCTCCATTATCCAAGGTAAGTTCTAATGATGATTCTAAGTTAATTTCAACTCTCCAACACCTTATTAACATGGGTAAATCCTTCAAATCATTAGATATTCGATCGAGACACCATTATTGACAAGAGTGGGTTGCTCTAGTGGTGAGCACCCTCCACTTCCAACCAAGAGGTTGTGAGTTCGAGTCACCCCAAGATCAAGGTGGGGAGTTATTAGAGGGAGGGAGCCGAGGGCCTATCGGAAACAGTCTCTCTACCCCAGGGTAGGGGTAAGGTCTGCGTATAGACTACCCTCCCCAGACTCCACTAGTGGGATTATACTGGGTTGTTATTGTTGTTGTTGTTGACACCGTTGTTGAGAAAAGAAACCCTAGAACTCGAATTCAAGAGGATTGAACTTCAAAAAGGTAATGCTTCTACTCCCTAATCATTTATAACTATGAACTAATGAATTTTTGGGAGAATAGTAGATGGTGTTGATAAAGGGAATCAAATGAACTATGCTAGGGTTTTGGGTTGTTGACTTAAGATTGTTATAATCATTTGTGTGTTGAGAAATGGTATTAGTTACATCTATTTGGGATTGTAGATTCACCGAGACGTAGTAGAATGAGAATTGGGTGACGAAAACACCATTAATGAGGGCTATGAGGCTTTATGCCATAAGGTGTTTGATACAATGCCTCGAGGACGGAAACATGAACATTAGCGCTAATATTGGTTCCTCTTGATTACGGGTGGGCGTTCGGTACTTCGGTTCGGTATTTAATAACTACGGTCCAGTACTTCGGTATTCGGTATAGCAATTGTGCGTACCGAATATCGTACCAAAGTAGTTCGGTACGGTTCGGTATTTTTTTATTTTGTTCGGAACCAATTAGGTAATACCAAAGTCTTTCAAATCTCCCAAGAATCAAGAATATGCCTAACGTGAAACGTCTCTCCTTGAGCTAAATCTTACTTCGATTAAGCTGTTCAAGCTTCTAAAATTTAGTAACAGCACTGTGTTGGGATATGATGCTATAATAAAAGAGGAATATTGTTACACCCCATATTTTCGTACCCCTAAAAGTGCGTCATAAGCAAACTAATGTAAGACAAAAAATGAGATCATCTTTGGAAGTATATAAAGTAAGTTATTATATTACCTCGGAGGTTACACATATTGAAGATAATGAACAACAAGTACAAAGAGGGTTGGAAGGTTCAGAAGCTAAGGAATTGAAGAAAATAATGTTTCGTCGAAAGTCGACAAGTTAGGAATGTTATAACCCGTATCTTTGGGGTGAGACTAGGGTTCTTAACATGATAAGAAGGTTATGTTAGTTGTATGATAGTCGTGTGTTATGTTTTGAAGTCAGGCGAGTTGAGGAACAAAAGTCGATGAAAGTCATCACAAGTTACGTTCATAAGTTTTACTGAAATTTGGGTCAAATGTAACTGCGATTTTATCCCAATATACTTAGAGCTACGGGTTTTACACCCATAAAAGTGAATATATATGATCTAGTTTCTAATGCATCAAACTGTTTGTCAATACGACATCAGAGTAGAGAGATATATATGTTTTTGCGAGACTGCATAGACTGCTAGGTGACAAGTAGGTGTGTCACCTACTTGCTTAAATGAGAGGACTTTATATATCCGAAAATGGGCCAATTCGGGTCGTCAAAAGAGACCTTTTAAAGGACTATTTCCTTCATATATTACACTGATAATAGGGCATAATAACTACACATAAACCCCTGCAAAATGCCTCTCAAAAATTGCACACAAATCGTAATTGATTTTCTCTCCTTTTCAAGTTCTAGTTGGAAGTAAAACCTAGAGTTTGAAGAACCAAGATAGGAGCTGAGTTATTCAACAAATAAGGTAAGTTTACTGCTCTCTTTCATCCATTTTTTCTGCTGGAGATATATGGAAAGTCGTTCTATAATTGTAAGAACTCACGGGACGGTGATCGGAAGCCGTGAGTTCATGTTATTCACTTGTAGCGGANCAACAAATAAGGTGAGTTTACTGCTCTCTTTCATCCATTTTTTCTGCTGGAGATATATGGAAAGTCGTTCTATAATTGTAAGAACTCACGGGACGGTGATCGGAAGCCGTGAGTTCATGTTATTCACTTGTAGCGGACTATTTTGTGGAATGTTTCGTATTGCTGTAGGACTGCGTGTTTTGCTACAATTTTATGGAGTTTTGGAGGATAAAGGGTGTGGATAAATACCACATAAATTCAGGGTGGTGAGCTGGTAGTTCGTCGTAACATTTTTGGGATGTTTGACACTACTACGGTGGTCGTTTTGTGTATGAAGAGATTGGGGTGTTTTGGGCTGTTTTGTAGTATTTTGTGGTGTATATAAGGTTGGAAAATAATGTATATATGTTGTCATTGTTGTGTTCTTGTGTTGTTGGTGTTTGAATTTGTAGGGAGTAAGGATTATAGGGAAGATGTTGCCCGTTTTAATATAAAATAAACTTGTCGTGCATTATGCGAATAGTTGTACCTTTCGTAACTTAATGATAGTATTATTATCATTGTTGTATATTAAGGTGCGAAGAGGCGAGTTCAACTTAGTGATTGGAAAGATTGTGATAAGGTATGTTAAGTCTAAACCTTTCCTTCATTTTGGCATGATCCCGTAACTACATGAGTTTGATAACGAGACATACAGAGAAGTTCCTATTCCTGAACTTATGTACATTATCCTAGTCTCGTAAGTTACAGTATTCTCCCTTATTGGAACTTTATATTCAGTTAAGTATTGTTTTCTTCCAGTCAATAGAGCAGAGGGTGTATATATATATATATATATATAGAGAGAGAGAGAGAGAGTATTACAGTACTTTCACCACCATCGAGCTATAATCGATGGGCAGGCCCCTATTAGGCAACCTCTGATCAGATAGTAAGTTATATACCGAGCCTACTGTGGCCGAATGCCTATGAGTGAGCCCAGCATGGCCGAGATACAGAGCCTAGTATGGCCGAGCACCTATGAGCGAGCCTACTACCGCAGAGCAGTTATATATATACCGAGCCCTATAAGGCCGGACAACTATTTTACTTACTATATTGAGAGAGTTGAGTCAGTATCAGCAGGT
>AWOL01S0040947.1:5196-41700 GCA_000715115.1 Nicotiana otophora | reverse complement strand
TTTTTCGGTGAGTTCTTTCTCTTTCCTCAACTGTCGCAAACTCCTTTTCACCTCTGGATTGTATGGAATCAATCCTTTGAAGACGATCGAGTCATACACCAAAGAAGTCAATCTGTTGCCTGCACACAAAAGAGGAAACCCTTGAAGAATAAAATAAAATAGAATAAAATAAAAAATTCCTGAATTACGACCAAAAACTAATTTGAACACTATAGATTGCCAATACCCAGCAATGACGCCAAAATTTGACGAGCGCAAAACATAATATGAAATTGATGTTCGTTAATCAAAGATAGTATAGTATAATATCATTTCCACAGGGATTGGATTTAAACAATGTTCGACTAAGTTCTGGTTTAATTGCTATGCAAGAGGATCGACACTTGAGTTAAATGATTATAAACTAAATTTAACTACTTAAATAAAGCAATTGACAATTGACAGTAAGGAAATAGAGATTCACAGATATGGTTTCTTATCAATGTCAGGAATAAAGGTTTGACAGGATAGGTGCAAGATAGCTATTTAGGATTTAACTCTGGTTTAATTCACGCTAATGTTCTAATGATTCTCACGAATTCACTTGATGATTAGTTCAAACGTGTAGTCAAGACTCCTATCTCGATTAAATCTTAACTCTACGAAGTGAACTAATATAAACACTGTGAAGTATGCAAGCATGCGTTGATGGATTATTCCTTAGGAAATTGTCTCTCGATTATTCTCTTAACTTGATTTAATCAACAATTCAACAAGCTCTTCCGATTACTTAAGAAAATCAATGAATTAAATCAAACAAAATAATGCAAAGATAATCATAAAGATATTCCTCTTTTGACGAAATAAACTGTTGAATAAAGTTGCAACAATTCAAAACTCCATAAACTAATTCAAGTATGAACTAGAGTTAAAATCCACAAATATTTATCAACACACAAAATCTGTCAAACCCTACAGAAAACTACTCCATAATCATGGAGAAAGTCATCACAAATATAATTAAAGAATAAGAAAACATCAATCTAACGTTACAACCCAAACTCCCGTATTGAATTTATGGAAAGATGATGAAATTCTGAGTTTTGTAGCCTCCAATGCTCTCCCAAAGCTTCCAAGGTTAAATGTCCCCTAAAAATGTCTTTTTGGTGTATTTATACCCTGTAGGAGTGAGACTAGGTAAAATTACCTTTTCCAAGCCGAAACAGGACAAATACACTGAGAAAATTGCACAGGCGCGCCGCGCGTTGTGCCACTCCATGCGGGGCGCTAGTGGGAAAGTTCAGAGAGCATGTTCTAACGGACAACAGGAAAATTACACTGCCGTGCCGCCCCATGTGGTGCGGCAGTGGAAGTTTTACATAGTTACTCTTTTTCTTCATGTTTTGACATCCAGACTTGGTCCTCGACCCTCGAACGCAATCCCGGTTTAATACCTTGGACTTTTACTCAGACTTCAAAGCTCCAACTTGTGCAATTTATCTCTTGAATATCTTTTTAACTCAAAATCACTTCCTGCAAGGCATAGAAGACATAATAAGTGTAATACACTAACATTTAAGCTCAAACACAAATAAAATGCAGTAATTAGAGTGCAAACTATGACTAAAACAAGTGATTCTAGACAACCATTAATTACGTAATTGGGTCATGACATTGGGGTTGGTTTCTGAGGGTTATGATTGAAAGATGTTATATAGCCCATTTGATCATTTGCTAAATGACCTTGATAAATTGAGGCTTTATGTGTTTAAAGATGTCACGATCCAAACCGATGGGCCGCGATGGGCACCCAGTACCTTACTCAACCGAGTACAAACGTAACGTATCTTTTCGTATCATACTATTATAGGTAAATGAGATGGAAAGGCTGTCATGAGATAACTAGAATAAAACATGAGGAAATACTCGACATAGGATGACCCAACATGATGTACCGACTTATACATATGACATACGAGCCTATAAGGCCAGCACGATCCTTTATATACTCAAAACATAGGCCAATAAGGCCATACAAGTAATCATATACATGACATCTGTCTACAAGCTTCTAAGAGTAGATAAATACCATAAAGGTCGGGACAGGGCCCCGCCATACCAATCAATACATGTCCAAATCATACTGACTAAATAAGCAACTCCGGAGCAAATGGAGCGCACCAACACCTTGCACTGAGCTAATAGCCTACTTGGAGGACTCTCAACCTATTTATCGGGACCTGCGGGCATGAAACGCAGCGTCCCCGGGCAAAAGGGACGTCAGTACAAATAATGTACCGAGTATGTAAGGAATGAAAATCAGTAAATAAAAGACATGAGAGAAACATGGAGTAAAAGACTCAACATGTAAGTCTGAATAGCTCTGTGAATCGTTTAATATTTATAATGTCATGCATATGCGTATAAATATCATATCATGCATAGGTATATGCGTACATAACATCATCAAGCCTCTGAGGGCACCCCATCATATCATCTCGGTCAGTGTGGGCAAAATCATCAACATATACCAGCTGATCAGGTGGTGGTGCGTATATAACATCGTAACCTTTTCCCATATCCAATATACATATTATATACGAGTATATAATGCCATCTGGTCATGGGTCAATGTACATATATAAATGAATGAAATGCATAAGAAATACGTTAATAAGATTTCTCAGAATGACATAAAATCAATATGCCTTTCGGATAAACTTTATCAACTATGTATTTTTCTGAGACCCATGAACAGAAGATATAATAATAATTCACATGGGGAATCAAGAACATAGGCACCCCTAGTACTCCTATGAATCGAGTCATTTATGAAAGTTGTGCGGTTACTCGTTTTGTTTGTATCGTATGAATCATGCCAAAAAGAAAGAAGGGATAACCTTAACATACCTGAGCCGATTCTCTTGAAAATCCCTCTAACACGCGTCAATCGTGATAAAATACGTAATGGAGAGATCGAAGTAGGGGAAAATCCGTATGATATTCTTGAGAAAGATTGTACCGTGTTCTCTTAGAATTATATCTCATGCTGCTATTACATAATCTTGTATGAAATTTGGTTGAAGCAAAATCACGTTGCCATTCCATATGATATAAGCATCTCTCAAGCAAATCATGTTGCTATGTATATTAGATACAAACATTACTCTTTGTGATTTTGAGAAGTCTTTTACCTTAGTGGGTGTGGGCCCCACTTAGGTGATGACTTAGCCATATGTTCCTCCAATTGTGCCACCTTGTTTTGTGCTTTAAGAGTCATTATATGGGCATAGTTTGCTACCACGTTGGGGGCTTATCATGCCTATCCAATAATTATCCACCCATTTCTTTAATTAACTTGTTAATCCCCCACTAATCTAATAATTAACCAATCACCCACATAATTAATAATTATCTCAAATTACTTAAAATACTACTTACTTTTAACATACTTTATACACCTTACTATCATGGTCATGTGGTACCTTGTATGGCACTAGTCCATACATACCGGGTATTATAGCTCGGACCGTATTTCATCCCAAATTGACAACCTTCAACGAAACTCATTTTCTTAGATTCGTTTACCCTCTAACCTTTACGGAACTTACTTATCGCCTGTTATAAATAGCATAAATCCTTATAATCTCAAAAATAATCTCATTCCCGAATCTACGTCGATTAACTTACGACGAAACTTTAACGTAAAAAAATGCAAAATGTAACACATAATACTTATAACCTCAAAATAATCTTGTCCTTGAACTGGTGTCAATTATCTTACGGCAATTCCAATGTACACTACTAAGGGGTGTAACATCGTCATAATACTGTAAGGTGTAACAAAAGAAATAAATTAGGTAAAATACGGGAACCGTTGGATTTCTGTGATCCAACGACAGAGATAATGTCTGATAACATGTCAAAATTAAAAGAGAAAGCATGGATAATCGTGGACCGTTGATGGTATGGATCAATGGCTCAGATCGTTTGTGCTTGTTTTGTGAGTGTGATTAGAGAGTGACGTGGTATGGTCTGATTAGTTTAAATGAAGTGGCCAGGATTGCCAACTTGGATTATAGGGTCTTTGGACTGGGTGTTTTTTCGGATTGGGCTTGGTATTGGGCTAAAATTAGTTTAAAAGATGGCCATCTTGTGTTTAATTGGAGATTTGCAATTTTAGCCTTTTGGTCTTCTAACCCTTTTAAAATTAATTTAATTGAACTTTATTATTTTCAATTAAATGTAGTAAAATTATAATTACCAAACATACTACTAATTATTATAATTAACTATTTATGAAATACTTGTCTTCTAAATTAAAACACTAATTTGAACATAATAATCTAATTAATCAGAATTTGAGAAATAATTCATTAAACTAATTATAAAGCCTAGATAGTGTATTTTAGAAATTTCCTCAATGATATAAAAAGTAGTAAGTATATTTATAATTATATAATGTTAGTACTAGGTTATTAATTTTAAAACTAATACTTAATCAATTTTGTAAAATAGGTATTTATTGATAGAAAATACTTTCAAAACATTCATTGTAAATTATTAAGTATAAATAAATATATTTTAAAAGGGAGGGTCAAAATTCTGTCAACAGGTGCCCCTCTTTGACCGGAAACGATGAAAGAGTTTTCGGGCAAAGAAATTGAACCAAAGCTAATTTTCTCCCGACTTTAGTCATGCATTGCAGGAGTGACACGATGATTATGAATTGCAAGATTTAGAGAATTCCTAGGCGGAAATTTAGGGAATTGGGCCTAATTTTGGCTTTGAATTGCTTACAGACCTCGGGCTCGATGAGGATCATGCCTCATGTAATTTTGGAGTGAAGATTTTTTAGGAAGTGATACTCGCAGGAACTGGGGATTGGGCACTCGCGATGGCTTGAATTTTCGGCCTGTCTTGAAGGACTTGAATATTTGGAATTCCACTGGTCGCTTTGTGTCTGAACTTGGATCCTTGGCCCGCTAATGAGTGTTGTTGTCCCTCATAGCATTGTAGTTTTCTTTGCTGCTTAGAAGGAGTTCCACGTTACGATGTTTGTTCCTGCAAAAATGAAATACACACATACACATATATTGCAATGCAGAATATATTAAGATGTGATGTAAAATGATGCATGAATAATGATGACTGGCTACCGGCGAGCCGTTATTTTGGATCGGGATGATGCGATACTTGATCTTGACTCAATTTGTTAGCCGAGTTGTGTACCGTTCCGTAGCTGTCAAAGCATTTAAAAGTGTCTCCGCTTGTTTGGAGAACTTTGCACTGAGGAGATGTCTCTTCTTGTTGGGAGAGCATGATTTGTAGAATGTATCTCCGCTTGTTGGGAGAGCATTGCACTAAAAATATAAAATAATCTCCCCTTGGGAGTGATTGACTTAAACTGTAATCATGCCTGAAGCTGCATGAGCAAAATGTCAAAACATCCAAAGTAATAACAAAGAAAAATAAAGCATGCCCAAGAGATACTCTTGACTGCGAAGCTAAGTTGCGGCCATCGATTGGCAGAATGTCGGTGTCGAAATTTACGACTGTCTATTCTGGCCTCCGTTGTGACAGAGAAGCGGTGCGGATTCTCAGTTGGCGGAATGAACGATTTGCTATATACAGGGCTCCGATTGGCGAAGTCGACGTTTGAGTTTTACAGGGTGCTCCGATCGATTGACTTGACGATTTGCTATATACAGGGCTTCAATTGGTGAAGCCAACAACTTGTTTGTATAAGGTGCTCTAATTGGTTGAGCAGACTGAGTGCTATATACAGTGCCCTTTCCTTAATAGCGGTTGGACTCTGAAGTACCTGCAAAGGATTGAAAGATTAGCTTTAGTTGTACCATAAAAATTCAAGTAAATGAGTAAAGGGAGATAATCCTGAGATGGTGGTGGATTCGTCATTTTCCCCAGTGTGGTCTCAACGCGTTCTTGCTTCTTGCTGACCCTGCACTCAAAGAAAAATTCTTAGTGGGAGCGGGGAAGTTTGTTTGTGTCGACCACAGTGTCGGTTTGCTCCGGCCTATGATATGTTTACGCCATGAAGTTCGGTAGGTGGAACAAATTACTGTATTTTTTAGAAAAACAAATTTTAAAAACTTTGTTTTAAGACAAATGTCGTCATTCCGAATTATGACATGTTACAAAAGGTTCCCCTCATGCGAGCGTCTTTTCTTGAAACTCTATCCCGTTGATGTCGATCCTTCGTGATTCTTGATAACACGGCTGCTTACCTTTGCGAATGTGTCCTAATTCAAACTAATGAATTACAAAGGTTTTCTCTAAGGTTATGACCGAACCCTTTCAGGTTCCCTACGTATCCGAAACAGAATAAGGTCTGAACATAATTCGTAGAATGATAACAACATATGATGAAGATGACCGAGCCTAACTCAGGTAGCCTACGTATCCAAATGCAATCAGGTTAAGACGTAGTTTGACTACAATAAATACAAAAATGATGAGGTTAAGCATGAAATAGCCGAGTCTAACTCGGACTGCCTACGTATCCATAACGAAATCAGGCCAGAATGTAGTTCAATTACAAACGACGACTAAATCCGATAAGGATTGCCTACGTATTCATTCCTAAGGAAATCAAGTCAGTGTAGTTCCATAGCAACATACAAAAGTAATATTTGGTTTTCCTATTACACAAGAAAAGAGGGAGAGAATATGAAGCCTACGTGGGTTGCCTATGCATCCCTCCGTGGGAAGTCAGGTTGAACGTAGTTCTGTTACAACAAAAACCTAACTTTATTTGTCTTCAAACATAGTATCTCTTGATTGTGCCTGAGTTGATGGGCTTCGTGTTGATTCTTCCATCCATTTCTGCCAGGATTAGAGCTCCACCCGACAATATTCGATGAACCACGTAAGGACCTTGCCGGTTTGGTGCGAACTTTCCTTTGGCTTCCTCTTGGTGGGGAAAGATTTTCTTCTGGACCAACTGCCCCGGTGCAAACTGACGTGGCTTCACCCACTTGTTAAATGCACTGGCCATCTAGTTATGATATAGTTGACATGGCATACCGCATCCATTCTTTTCATGTCGATGAGCATGAGTTGCTCCTGTCTGACCCGTATCCACTATGTGTCATCTAATTTGGCCTCTTGAATGACCCTTAAAGATGGTATCTTGACTTCTGCAGGTATCACAGCTTCAGTGCCATATACTAACATGTACGATGTTGCCCCAATAGATGTTTTCATGGTGGTACGATAAACCAATAAGACGAAGGATAGTTTCTCTTGACATTGCCTGTGATTGTCCACTATCTTTCGTAGAATCTTCTTGATATTCTTGTTGGTTGCCTAAATTGTCCCATTCATTTGTAGTATGTAGGCTATGGAGTTGTGGTGGACGATATTGAACTTCTCGCAGATTTCTCTCATGAGGTCGCTATTGAGGTTAGCATCAATGTCAGTGATGATAGACTCCGGTATTCTAAATATGTAGACGATGTTATTTTGGATGAAATCTGCCACTACCTTCTTTGTGACAGACTTGTAGGTAGATGCTTCAACCTATTTAATGAATTAGTTGATATCTACCAAGATGAAGCGATGCTCATTGGATGCAGCAGGCTCTATAGGTCCAATCACATCCATGCCCAAGCTGCGAATGGCCAGGGTGAACCCATCATGTTTAACTCGTTCGGCGAAACTCGGATGAAATCCCTGTGAATCTGGCACTAGTCACATTTCTGTACGTAGCGGATAGTATCACTTTCCAAGTCATCCAAAAGTATCCAGCTTTCAAGATCTTTTTGGCTAATGTGAACCTATTCATGTGGGGTCCACACATTCCTGCATGTATTTCTTCAAATAACCCGGTAGCCTTGGCAGCATCTACACATCTCGGCAAACCTAAATCTGGGGTCCTCCTATACAAGACTTCCCCATTGAGGGAAAAGTGGTTCGCCAATCTCCCGAGGGTTCGCTTTTGACTATTAATGGTATTCTCTGGGTATTCTCTAGTTGGAAGGAATTTCATGATGTCGTGATACCATGGATTACTATCTGACTCTTCATCTACATGGAAGCAATAGACATGTTTATCCCTTGTCTCTACCTCGATAGGGCCGATGTAGTTCTTGTCTGGATGCTGAATCATAGATGATAGAGTTGCAAGGGCATAGGAGAACTTGTTCTGAATCATAGGGACGTGCTTGAACTCAATCTTTATGAACTTCTTGCATAGCACCTTCACGCAGTGCAGGTACGGAAGGATATTGACATATTTGTGGATCATTCTCCTCGGACTTGGTGTATCAATAGATTGGAATCCCCTATGACCAAGTGTTCTTTGACGTTCATGTCGGCTATCATTCTGATTCCAAGGATGCACGTTTCGTATTTAGCCATATTATTGGTACAAGGGAATCTTATCTTTTCCGATGCTGGATAGTGTTATCCGGAATAAAAAATTAGGACTTCCCGAATTCCGACTCATTTAAAGTTTGTTGCTCCATTGAAAAATATTCTCCATCCAGGGTATGATTATGCAATATCTTCTCCAGCAAATAATACTTCTTCATCGAGAAAATATGTAGTGAGTGGTTTGAAATCCCCATCCACCGAATTCTCTATGAGGTGGTCGGCTAAAGCTTTCCCCATGATAGCCTTCTGAGTTATGCACACAATGTCAAAATCGCTGAGGAGAATTTGCCATTTAGCGAGCTTTCTGATCGGCATCGCCTTCTAGAAGATGTACTTGAGCGGGTCGAGTCGAGATATCATATGCGTAGTGTATGCTAACTTGTAATGCTTTAGTTTCTGGGTGATCCAAGTCAGAGCACAATAAGTGCATTCTATCAACGTATATTTGACCTCGCATGGCATAAATTTCTTACTTAAGTAGTAGATGGCCTACTCCTTTGTCCCAGTTTCGTCATACTGTCCCAACACACAGCTGAAGGCATTATCCAAGACTGACATGTATAGTAATAATGGCTTGCTGGGTTCAGGGCGAACCAACACTGGTGGATTTGAAAGATACTTTTTGATTATGTCGAAGGCTTTCTGGCACTCTTCTGTCCATTTTGTGGCAGCATCCTTTTTCAGCAACTTGAAAATGGGTTCACAGATTACTGTGGACTGGGCTATGAAGCAACTGATGTAATTTAGTCTACCTAAGAAACTCATCACATCTTTCTTACTCTTTTGGTGGTGGCAATTCCTAAATGGCCTTTATTTTTGATGGGTCCAGTTCAATCCCTCTCCTGCTTACGATGAAGCCCAACAATTTTCCAACAGGGACTCCGAACGCACACATTGTCGGGTTTAATTTCAAACTGTACCTCTGCAGGCGTTCGAAATATTTCCTCAAATCGTCCAAGTGAACTGAACTCTTTCGAGACTTGATGATGACATCATCCACATATACTTTAATCTCTTTATAAATCATGCCGTGAAAAAGGGTCGTCATAGCCCTCATGTAGGTGGCACTGGTATTCTTGAGACCGAATGGCATGACTCTATAGCAGTACACTCCCCAAGGTGTGGTGAAGGATGTCTTTTCTATGTCTTCCTCGTGCATCAAGATTTGGTGGTACCCAGTGAAATAATACACAAACGACTACAGTTCATGCTTCGCGTAGATATCGATAAGGATGTGGATATTTAACAAAGGGAAGTCATCTTTTGGACTAGCTTTCTTGAGATCTTTTGTGCATCAGGTTATTTATAGATAATCTAGATTGGAAAGAATCAACCAGAATAATTTAAATGGAGTTCGAATTCCAGCTTTGGAATCTCTCTTCCTTCTTTGGCTCTCTTTTCTTTATTAATTATCTAATAGACTTCTCTCTTTAGATAGATTTTACTTTTCATAATGTTTCCTTATTATTTTTCTTTTTTTATAAAGCGGCATTCTCCCTTCTATCTATCTTTAATTGCGCCTCTCGTAGACGAATACTGAATCAGTCCGCTCCTATTGCGCGGGAGTCTCAGCCAGTCGGTGCCGGGTCAGCCTCTTTCCTCCTCCCTTTTCTGCTCACTCGTAGGGGTCGGGACCCCCACAAAGGGGGAGGGAGTCGACTGAACATCTCAGCCATTGGCGGCTGTTAGTTAGTACCCCCTTGGTTTCGGGGTGGACCTTTTCTCCGAAACGTACCCCTTTCAGAATTGCATAGAATTTTGTTTTATTCGCCATTGATGAATTATTCTTTAGAATCACCATTAGAAATCTAGTATTAGTATTTTTTTCATTATTATTTTGGGATTATTTCAATTGAATTTATTTCGATTATTTTAGTTTAGATTATTTAGTATTTCGAATTTTATTTAGAATTTTCTTTTTTTATTTATAAATAAAAAAGTAATAAATACAAAAAATAGAAATAATAAGGAAGAGTCTTCCACCGAGACAAAAAAGGTGAGCGCCACCAGAATGCCTATGAGATAGTGGTCGGCCTTTCGAATGACTTCTTCCTGACTTTTCTGAGAAGCCTTTTACGACTGTATTATAAAGGACAGGGGGGTGTTCACCTTTGGAAACTTAGCTACTTAAGTCCTTCTCAGAAATTCAAAGTAAAGGCGAACGGCATTCTGTTCTACAGCTACAACACTGAATATTTCTTATTAATATTAAACATCTTAATAGTAGAACTACTTTCATACTACTAAACAAGGAAACCTTCGGTTCCCTTTGTTTGAATAAACGTCGCTTATTTTAGTTTACATTCAAACCAAAGTAAACGAAGCCTAAGCGGTCACGACATCTTGTTGATATTGATTGAGGAGTTTGATGGAGCAGGAAGTGAGCTGACTTGGTCAGCCGAACAATAATCACCCAAATGGCGTCATGTTGCCTCGCAGTCTTCGGCAATCCAGAGACAAAGTCCATAGCGACTGTTTATTAAAAACACAGGACTCTGCTAAGTGGTAACACGATGTATAGAGTCTGACATATTGTCTATTTTATATTCTAGTAGGTGTCTTGACCTTGCCTCGTCACTACTCTACTGAGGTTAGGCTCGATAGTTACTGGGTACCGTTGGGGTGTACTCATACTACGCTTTTGCACATCTTTTTGTGCAGATCCAGGTATGCCTACTCGTGTCGGTCGTTTGAGGTTGTTGTAGTTGCTGCTTGGGAGGCTTCAAGGTATACCCACTCCACGTCCGCAAGCCTCGGAGTCATCTTCCCTATTTTATTTCATGTTGTATTTCTTTCAGACAGTGATGTATTAGATATTCTAGAATTACTCTACAGAGCTTTTGAGGTGTGTATTGTGAGATTTTTCTTTCGGAAGGTTTTTGAATCTATTATTCAGTGGCTTTCAGTAACTTGTTAATTATAACTATTTAGTTATTAGTATTTGTTAAGCTTACCTACTCGTAGAGTTTAGGCGCCATCACGACATCCTACGGAGGTAAATTGGGGTCGTGACAGATAATAAGAAGGAAGCACATAATGAGAACCACAAATAGTCAGATACTGACAAACCTAATAAGACAAGGAATAATAAAAGCAACCAGAACTGTTCAAATAATAACTCTTTTCAATATGAAATGCACAAAAAGAATCACAACCGAGGTAACGCCTCGTATCCACATTTCACAATTTCAAGCACAATCTTTCCTTATATCGTCGCGTGAGCCTTACATTTATATAGTTTTGAAAATATTTTTCCCGAAATAGCTACACGCACTTTATCCCACCTTATGTCGTCGCGTGGCTTCAAGTAATTCCCTTACTAGCAACACGCACATAAATCCCACCTTATGCTGTCGCATGCACATTAACCCCTATCTTTATACCGCCGCATGTGCACCAATATCACAACACAATAACAACTCGCACAAGTACCCATATGCCACAACTTGCCATGAATCAACAATATCAATATTTTCACAATAATTAGCCCATGGATCAACCACAATGTGCACAAGAATCTCAAAAATAACAAAATGAATGTGAATTGCTCAACAAGAACAATATTTCAACAATCAACAACTTCACCTCAATGTAATAACGGCTTTTAAAACTTCACCACAAATAACTCAACAAAAGGATATTCCACGAAATAACCGCTTTAAGTAAAAGTAATCCAACAATTAAAGATGTAACAAGGCAATAAGGAAGGCAAATAACTTCAACTAAGGCATTTAAGGGCAAAGTATCAAGTAAGAGGTAGAACAAGTGATAATAAAGTCAAATAATCATGTAACAGTAGAATAACAATGAGAACTATAAAATGATATGATAATTCAATTAAAGGCATGGAAAGAGTCTAAATAACCTAAACCGGTCAAATATCACATATTCATATAACACAAATAGCACAATAATTCACAAATCCTTAAGGGGTAGTTACCCCATACAAAGTTAGGCAAGATACTTACCTTAACTAGGCCAACTCAACCCTTGAAAATAGCTTTTCCCCCAAAATTCATCTTCACACGGCTCCAATCTAACCAAAAGTGACTTAATATCATCACCAATGCAAGGGAAAACAATTACAATAGATAAAGCTTTGATCTTTACAATATTCCCAAAAAGTCAACAAAAGTCAACCGCGCGCCCGCCTAGTTAAAACCCAGGTCCAAGGGTTGATTCTGACTACCCAGAACCCCACGAGTCCATATATGTGATTAGTTTTCAAATCCGAGTCCAAATCTACCTTCAAACTCAATTCTTCATTTTTCAAAAAATGACAAAATTTTCCAATTTTTCCTCCTTGATTTACATATATTTGATATTAAATCTATGATATATTAATGAAATATAGTTGGAAATTGATTAGAATCACTTACCAAATGTTTGTAGATGAAAATCCCCTCTCCAAATCGCCTCCTACCGAGTCTAGGGTTCTAAGATGAGAGAAATCCCTACTTTTCTAACCTTACGTTCAGTTGCAGTTGCCGCAATTGCGACATTTCCAATTGCGAACCCTCAAAATTTCAAAAAAAAACTCGCAATTGCGGCACTAACAGTCTTAGGGAAAATCTCACAAATGCGAAAATGGGTTCGCAAATGCGAACCATGTTCCTTTCCCAAAAGTGACGCAATTATCGCAAATGCGAAACTAGCCCAGTCCAAGCCAACTTCGCAATTGCGACCCAGGCATCGAAATTGCGATACATGTGATCCCCCTGCTAAGGTCGCAATTGCGACCCTGGTGTTCGCAAATGCGACACCAGAGGCATCAGCACACCAGATTTCTGTTCTCACTCCAAAACACTCTGAAACACGTCCGAAACTCATCCGAGCCCTCAGGGCTCCAAACCAAGTATCCACACAAGTCTAGAAACATCATACGAACTCCCTAACGCAATCAAAACACAAAAATAACATCGGGAACTATGAATCAAACACCAAGACACATGAATTTCAATGTAAAGTTCAAGAACTTCTAGAGTTGCAACTAAGTGTCTCAATCCTATCAAATCAACTCCAAATGATACCAAATTTAACAGACGAGTTATAAATAACTTAACGAACCTATTTCATGTCCCAAAATCCAATTTTGAGCCCGATAGCGAAAATTCAACCTACGGTGAAACTTCTAAATCTTAAATTGCCTATTTTCGACAAAATAACATAGATCAACAACCGGACTTCCGCATTCGATTTCGGGCATACACCCGAGTCCAAAATCACGATATGAAGCTATCAGAGCCATCAAAACACTGTTCTGGGTCGTTTTCATTATAGTCAAAGTTTGATCAACATTTCTAACTTAAGCTTCTAAGAGAAGAGTCAAAGGGTCTAAATCAACCCAAAATCTTCTCGAAATGAAATCCAACCACCCGTAAGTCATAAAACCCAAATTACATGTGTGTGAAGCATCAAAAGGGGAAACAGGGCACAAATACACAAAATGATCGGTCGGGTCATTACATTCTCCCCCTCTTAAAACAAACAATCGTCCTCGAACGTGCATAACGACATACCTGAAGTGATGAAAAAGTGAGGATAACGACTGCGCATGTCGTGCTTAGTCACCCAGGTCGCCTCCGATCAGCGTAACTTTTTTAGACTGTATCGTACGAAGCCGATCCTGGATCAACTTGACCTTCTCCAAGGCATCTCAAACCAAATCTGTGCCCAACAAAGTAGTGTCTCCCGGCTCAAACCAACCAACTGGAGAACGACAGTGTCTCCAATATAGGTCCTCATAAGGAGCCATCTGAATACTCGATTGGTAGTTGTTGTTGTAAGCGAACTCTGCAAGTGGCAAGAACTGATCCAAATAACCCCTTAAATCCATAACACATGCACGAAGCATATTCTCCAATATCTGAATGGTGCGCTCGGACTGCCCGTCCGTCTGGGGGTGAATTTATGTACTAAACTCAACCCGTGTGCATAACTCACACTGCACAGCTCTCCAGAAACGTGATGTGAACTGCGTACCTCGATCGTAGATAATGGATAACGACACACTGTGGAGACGAACAATCTCGCGGATATAGATCTGAGTCAGTTGCTCTGCCGAATAGGAAGTCACCACCAGAATGAAATGAGACGAGTTGGTCAATCTATCCACAATCACCCATACAACGTCAAATTTCTTCAAAGTCCAGTAGAGCCCAATAACAAAGTTCATGGTAACACGCTCCCATTTCCACTCGGGAATCCCAAGTCTCTAAAGCAAACCACCCGGCCTCTGATGCTCATATTTTACCTGCTGAAAATCTAGGGACCGAGCCACATACTCCACTATATCTTTCTTCAATCTCCTCCACCAATAGAGCTGCCTCAAATCCTGATACATCTTAGCGACACCCGAATGAATGGAGTAACGTGAACTGTGGGCCTCCTAAATGATCGACTCACGTAATCTACATTAGGCATACATAACCGGCCATGCATCCGCAATACACCGTCCTCTCCAATAGAAACATCCTTGGCATTGCTGTGTTGTACCGTGTCCTTAAGGACAAACAAACGGGAGTCGTGATACTGACGCTCTCTGATGCGATCATATAAAGAAGACCGATAAAACACACGAGCAAGAACCCGACTGGGCTCCGATGCGTCTTTTTTGCTGCCGGTAGATATGCTAAACTGCCCAAACTCTTCGACTTCCTACTCAAGGCATCGGCCACCATGTTGGCCTTCTTGGGATGATATAGAATGGTGATATCATAGTATTTAAGCAACTCTTACCATCTCAGCTGCCGCAAATTAAGATCTTTCTGTTTGAACAGATGCTGGAGACTCTGGTGGTCGGTATAGACCTCACAAGGGACACCGTAGAAATAGTGCCGCCAAATTTTCAATACATGAACAATAGCTGCCAATTCTGTGTCGCGGATGGGATAATTCTTCTCAAGAACCTTTAGTTGTCGATACGAATAGGCAATCACCCTACCGTCTTGCATCAAGACCATGCCAAGTCCAACACGTGACACATTACAATACATGATGTAAGAACACGAACCTGTAGGCAACACCAACACTAGGGTTGTAGTCAAAGTCATCTTGAGCTTTTGAAATCTCGCCTCACACTCCTCGGACCATCTAAAAGTAGTACCCTTCTGGGTAAATCTAGTCATAGGTGCATTAGTAGATGAGAAATCCTCTATGAAACGGCTGTAATATTCGGCCAAACAAAGAAAACTCCAAGTTTCAGTAGCTGAAGATGGTCTGGGACAACTCTAAATTGCTTCAATCATCTTTACCTCTACCTTGATCCCTTCACTGGACACCACATGACCCAAAACTGCCACTGAATCAAGCCAGAATTCACACTTTGAGAATTTTTCATACAATTTCTTCTCCCTCAAGGTCTGGAGCACGATCCTCAGATGTTGCTCATGAACTTCCCAACTGCGGGAGTACACCAAGATGTCATCAATAAACACAATGATGAATGAATCGAGATATGGCTGGAATACACTATTCATCAGGTGCACAAATATTGTTGGGGCATTGGCAGCCCAAATGACATCACAAGGAACTGCTAGTGACCATACCGAGTCTTGAAAGCTGTCTTTAGGTTATCCGAATCCCGAATCTTCAGTTGATGATACCTTGACCTCAAATAAATCTTTGAGAACACTTTGGTTCCCCATATCTGGTTGAATAAATCATCAATGCACGGCAATGGGTACATGTTCTTCATTGTAACCTTGTTCAACTGCTGATAATCAATACACATGCACATAGAACCATCCTTCTTCTTCACAAACGAAACTGGAGCACCCTAAGGTGACACACTAGGACGAATGAAACCCTTATCAAGCAACGTTTACAACTACTCCTTCCATTTCTTCAACTCTGCTAGGGCCATCCGATATGGTGGAATAGAAATAGGTTTAATGCCCGGCAACAAGTCAATACCAAAATCGATATACCTATCGGGCGGCATTGCCCGAAAGATCTGCTAGAAATACATCTAGGAAGTCTCTCACTATTAGAACTGACTCAACTGTAGGAGTATCAACACTGACATCTCTCACAAAGACTAGATATGTATCACTCCCCTTCTCAACCATTTGTTGAGCCTTTAAAAAGGATAAAACCTTGCTAGGAACATTATCCAATGTACCCCTCCACTCTAACCGTGGCAAACATGGCATAGCCAGTGTCATAGTCTTGGCGTGACAATCCAGAATAGCATGATAGGGCGACAACCGGTCCATGCACAAGATAGCATCATATTCTACCATACTGAGAAATAATAGATTAACTCTAGTCTCATAACCACTAATAACAACTAAACACGACCGATATACATTGTCCATAATATTAGAATCTCCCACATGCGTGAACACATATACAGGAGAACTCAAAGAATTATAAGATATATCCAAATATGGAGCAAAGTAAGATGAACCATATGAATAAGTGGATCTCGTATCAAATAAGACTGACGCATCTCTATGACAAATCGAAACCTTCCTTATGATGACGGCTTCTGATGCGAATGCCTCCATCATATACGGAAAAGCATAGAATCTGGCATGGCCTCCCCCTCTAGGGCGACCTCTACCCGCATGACCCCCACCCCTAGCTGGCTGCGCGGGTGGACCAGCAACTGGAGCAGCAACCATGGCCTGTGAAGTTTCTGGACCAAGTGGAATTCATGGAGTCTGAGTAGTCTATAGAGGAGCACCCCTCTTGAGTCTAGGGCAGTCCCTCACCATATGTTGGGTATCTCCACACTCAAAGCAAGCTCTCGGTGGACGTGGCTACTAAAACTGGCTCTAGCTTGGTCAGCTAGGCTGACCACTGAAGGCATATCATGCAGGAGATGCACTAGAAAGTGGCTGAGCAAAGTGTGCAACCTGAGACCTCAGAGTATCCAGAGTACCACTAGAAGCTGGAAGTGTTGAATGAACTAGACGACTCACATAGCCTCTACCATGATGGGTTGTAGTTGCATCATGGCCACCACTAAATCCTCCAGTACCTTGAGGCCGTTTGGCCTCCCAGCCTTTCCTCTAACAACACCGCATACCCTCTAACCTTTGCGCGATCTCTACAACCTACTGATATGGGGTATTTATCTCCAACTCTTGATCCATGCAGAATCAAATACAATAGTTGAGACCCTCGATGAATCTACAGACTCGTTCCTTGACTGTAGAAACCAAGGTAGGTGCATGTCTGGACAATTCACTAAATTTGATGGCATATGCTCCGACACTGTCATAGTACCCTGGCGCAGCTGTTCAAACTCCGCGCTCCATGCATCCTGAAGGATCTGGGGAACAAACTCTCTCAAGAACATCTCTGAAAACTGAGTCTATATAAGGGGAGCTACATCGGCTGGGCTACCCTCCTCGTAAGCTCTCCACCACTGATACGTTGCTCCTGACAGTTGGAATGTAGTAAAAGCAACTTCGCTCGTCTCCAAAATACCCATGGTGCGGAGATTACTGTGGCACTTCCCTAGAATAATCTACGCATCCCTTGAAGCTAGGCCGCTGAAAAAAAGAGGATGATGCTTCTTGAACTACTCAAGTCTAAGCTGCTCCTCCTCATATGCCACTGCCCTAACCTCAGGCTGAACCGAAACAACAGACTGCGCTAGCATAGCCTTTGGGGCCTGATCAATATGGACTCGCTGCTATAGAGTACGGGTCGCGGGAGTCTGAGATCCTCCCCCGGCATGAGATGTGGCTGGTGCAAGTGGAATCAACCCCACTTGAGCTAGAGAACCGAACATGCTCAAAACCTGTGCTAGGGTCCCCTGAAATGTAGGGGTGACAACAGGCGCCTCGGGTTCCTATCCCCCAATTTGAGCTACCGGTGGCTCCTCAGTCACAGCTCAGGCAGGTACTCTTACTGCACCATATGCCCTTTCTCGGCCTCTGCCCCGGCCCCGGCCTCTCGCGGCTCTAGCAGGGATGCGGGTGTCTTATTGTCGGATCCAACAGTGCATGTCCTCCCCATCTGTGAGAGAATCGAAAGACAAAGATTCAGATTTCGAAGTCAACAAATTTGCACGATAAAGAATCAACGAACTGGAGTTTTTCCTAACAGTTTCGTAGCCTCTCGAAGATAAATACAGACGTTTTTGTACTGATCCGCAAGACTCTACTAAACCTGCTTATGACTCGTAACACTTATGAACCTAGAGCTTTGATACCAACTTCTCCTGACCCCAAATTCCCACCTCAGGATGTCGTGATGGCACCTAGTGTCTAAGACTAAGTAAGCCTAACATACATTGAGCATTTAAAAGAATTAACAACTAAGATGATAAATTTAAACTGATAACTTTCATAGTGAAACCAAAATGGTACAACAGTCACAATATTCCCAAAACCGGTGGAACTAAGTCATAAGCTCTACTGAAAAGGATCTCTAATACAATACTATTTGATAAGAAAGTAAATAGTAGTAACGGCAATAACAAAAGGCAACTCTGAGGCTTGCGAGGGTCAGTCAGGTATACCTTAAAGTCTCCGGGATATCTGGTCAATCCCTAGCGCCTGACGCGAGCAGAAGTACCCGGATCTGCAAAACAATATGTAGATATGTAGCATGAGTACACCACAATGGTACCTAGTAAGTATCAAGCCTAACCATGGTAGAGTAGTGACGAGGTCAGGTCAAGACACCTACTAGACATTGAAAGCATGTGCAAAATATTAATATAATCTGACAACGGGGAAGGAAATGCAACAAATGACAATAAGCTATTTATCAAACAAGACTAACAATGGAAATGAAGGCAAAAAATAACAACAAAATAGTAAACATATGATAAGAGCAACAATGATCAAATACAGTCCAAATACTAGTGAAATGAATTTAAGGAAAACAATACAATAATCGTTCAAATCAACGAGCCTTTTCTAAGACTGTCGTAATGGCACCTACTCTCTAAGACTAGGTAAGCCTAACATTTAATGATAACATAACAAGAATAACCAACTGAGATACTAAAATAAAACAAAATAACTCATATAAACTTCCAAAATACGACCTAAACAACATATTCCCAAAACCAGTGCAACTGAGTCATAAGCTTTATAAATAATATAGAATGTCTACTAAAACACTGTCTGAATTAGAAAACAACGAAATGCAAATATAATGGAAGGTGACTCCGAGGCATACACACGCCGAGCAGGTATACCTTGAAGTTTCCGAAAGGCAGCTAACAAGTCAATCACTAACGTCCAGCACGAGCAGACGTACATGGATCTGTACAAAAGATGTGGAGAAACGTAGTATGAGTACACCACAGTTTCAAGCTAACCTCGGTGGTGTAGTGATGAGGCCTGGTCAAGATACCTACTAGGACATGATAAACATAACAAAATATAATAACGAGAAGTAATGGAAAACAGAGAAATGAATGATATAGAAACAATTTAATAATGTAAACTAATGACAGAATTGTAATCATAAGATAACAAGAAGGAAGCAAATAATGAGAACCACAAACAGTCAAATATGGATAAAATTGATAAGACAAGGAAGAATAAAAGCAACAAGAACTGTTCAACTAATAACTCTTTTCAATATGAAATGCACAACAAGAATCACAACCGAGGTACCACCTCGTATTCACATTTCACAATTTTAATCAGAATCTTTCCTTATACTGCCGTGTGAGCCTTACATTTAAATATTTTTGAAAACCTTTTTCCCGAAATAGCTACACACATTTTAGCCCACCCTATGTCGCCATCTGGCTTCAAGTAATTCCCTTACTAGCAACACGCACATAAATCCCACCTTATGCCATATTATGCACATTAACCCCTATCCTTATACCGCCGCATATGCATCAATATGACAACACAATAACAACTTGCACCATAAGTGCCCATATGCCACAACTTGCCAAGAATCAATAATATCAATGTTTCCACAACAATTAGCCCATAGCTCAACCACAATATGCAAAAGAACCTCAACAATAACAAAATGAATGTGAATTTCTCAATTAAAAAATATTTCAATAATTAACAACTTCACTTCAACGTGATAACATCTTTTATAACTTTAACACCAATAACTCAACAAGAGGATATTCCACGAAATAACAACTTCAAGTAAAAGTAATCCAACAATTAAAGATGTAACAAGGCAATAAGGAAGTCAAATAACTTGAACTAAGGCATTTAAGGGGAAAGTATCAAGTAAGAGGTAGAACAAGTGTTAAAAAAGTCAAATAAGCATGTAAGGGTAAACTAACACATGTAAGAGTAGATTAAAAATGAGAACTATAACATGATATGACAATTCAATTAAAGGCATGGAAGGAGTCTAAATAATCTAAATCGGTCAAATACCACATATAACCCGCGTACCCACTCGTCACCTTGCGTACACGGCTTTCACATAACACAAATAGCACAATAAATCACAAATCCTTAAGGGGTAGTGACCCTACACAAAGTTAGGCAAGGTACTTACCTTAACTAGGCCAACTCAACTCTCGGAAATAGCTTTTCCCCTAAAATTCAACACCACACAGCCCCAATCTAACCAAAAGTGACTTAATATAACCAATGCAAGGGAAAATAATTACAATAGATAAAGTATTTATCTTTACAATATTCCCAAAAGGTCAACAAAAGTCAACCCCGGGCTCGTCCGGTAAACATCCGGGTTCAAGAATAGATTCCGACTAGCCATAATCCCATGAGTCCATATATGTGATTAGTTTTCAAATTCGAGTCCAAATCTACTCTCAAAACTCAATTCTTCATTTTTAAAAACTTGACAAAATTTCCCAATTTTTCCTCTTTGATTCAAATAAATTTGATATTAAATATAAGATATGTTAATGAAATATAAATGGATATTGTTTAGAATCTCTTACCCAATATTTGTAGATGAAATTCCCTTCTCCAAATCACCTAGGGTTCTAAAATGAGAGAAATCCCCACTTTTCTAACCTTATGTCCAGTTGTAGTTGTCGCAATTGCGAAACAAATCTCGCAATTGCAGCACTGACAGTCTTAGGGAAAATCTCGCAAATGCGAAAACGGGTTCGCAAAAGGGACACAGTTATCACAAATGTGAAACTAGCCCAACCCAAGCCAACTTCGCAATTGTGACCCATGCATCGCAATTGCAATACCTTTGATCCCCCTGCTAAGGTCACAATTGAGACCCTTGTGTTCCCAAATGCGACACCAGAGGAATCAGCACACCAGATTTGTATTCTCAGTCCAAAACATTCTGAAACATGTCTGAAACTCATCCGAGCCCTCGGGGATCCAAACCAAGCATCCACACTAGTCTATAAATATCATACGAACTCGCTCACGCGATCAAAACACAAAAATAACATCTAGAACTATGAATCGGATACCAAGACGTATGAATTTCAAAGTAAAATTCAAGAACTTCTAGAATTGCAACTAAGCGTTTGAATCCTAACAAATTAACTCCAAATGATACCAAATTTTCAGACAAGTTCTATATAGCATAATAGTCCTATTTTAAGTCCTAAAATCAAAATCCGAGACCGATAGCCAAAAGGCAACCTACGGTCAAACTTCTAAACCTTAAATTTCAAATTTTCGGCAAAATAATACAAATCAACCTACGGACTACCGAATTCGATTCTGGGCATACGCCCAAGTCAAAAATCACTATACAAAGCTATCGGAGCCATCAAAACCCCATTTCCGGGTCATTTTCACAAAACTTAAATGTCACGCCCCAACCATGGGGAGCGGCACCGGTGCTTGACTGAGTCATCCCAGTCAAGCAAGCCTACTTAGTGCCTACCATTCCACCTTACCCATGAATAATTTGAGGATAAATATAAAGATTAAGACCAATAAAGAGAATCGTATGTACAACACCAACCTTTATTTTTATAGGAGCTTCATTTACTGTTACCAAAATATTTTAAATTCATAGTTAAAAGAGGAAACATCCAACAATTTCAACAATGTTTTTTATTAGTCCCCCACTCAAAACACAATGCACAGTATGTCTAAGGAGCCTCTAAGTGAACAAGAGTACAATATGGAAGTGTCGGCGACAAGGCCTCGGCTACACCTCAAAACATAATGTGCAAAATCAAATGACATAAGGCCCTGAAGTAGAATAGGGCTCACCAAATCAACTGAGAAGAGGTACACCTATTAAGAACCTGAGCCACCTGTTGCGGAGTCACATGCATCCATAAAAGATGCAGCGTCCCCGGGAAAAGGGATGTTAGGACATATGGAATAGTAATAGTATGTAAAGCTAAATACCCTCTCATGGAATATAATGCCAACATAAGAAGGGGAGAATCATGAAAAGAGCAAAAAAAATCAATAATATCCAAATGCCAAGTTAAAACATAACAATTTTCAAATAAGAATTAACATTTTTGGTTAGGAGATCATTAGCCACCGATCATCACACCATGCACGAGGCATGGAGTCTGATCATACCTAGATCGGCTAAGATGAATCTCCATGAATGAATATGGATCGATATGTGATGCGAATCAAATATGGTAATAAGAAGGAGAAACCACCACGGGTGCGACATAGCGTCTGATTACCACCTGATCAGCTAGGTCGTCTCCCCACATATGTCGTGTGAGTTGACATCCAATGCCAGAAACAAGCTCATCCCAATTAAAGGGAATAATCTCAATACAATATACCATGGGAATTCATCTCTCAATCAACTCCTACACCGGCACATGTAGTTTTTGGTATGGACCTTTAGAACCCACCCTTCCTCGGCTCGCTAAAGATACTCCTAGAAATATTTTGTATATAAAGGAAATAGAAATATCAATGTATTCATATCATAGCTTTAAGTTTATTTGAAATAAGTTCCGTAAACACATTGAACTTCTTCCAAAAGGTGGAGTATAATGACTGGCAATCGAAGCATAAGTTAAATCATAAGCGACTAATACACTATTTATTCTTGAAATACCTTTTCAAAAAGGGGAGCATGATATCTATAGATTTAACTCATGACTATGTAAGAACTCGAACACATTGGAAATACATACAAAGGAGAGCATGGTGATTTATAATTGACGCATGGATTCAAAGCTTATGCATTTGTTACAAGAACCATATTTGAACATTTTCTCATGAAGGGGAAGCATCATAGGATAGGGGTAATTCAAATGTGACTCGAGTACATAAGAATTTAGGCAAATCAATCTTCAGAAGCAATTTGGAATAGTTGGAATGGGAGTTTGAACAAACCACATTTAGAACTTACGAGGAACTCATGGATTCCGATTCTAGAAAAAACGTTTAGCCAACATACCTTGGTTCATCTCTTTAGTGATATTAAAACCTCCAACTACTCTTACAACTTCAATCTACATCAACATAATTCAATTGGACTAATGTTAGTAAAACTTTCTAGGTGTTCGGTTATTTAGGCATTTTATCAAATACCTAGAGTGCATAGCATTCTACTACCTCTAGTAATGATGCTTATTCATCCAACAATCCTTCCTTACCACCAACAAGAGATACTACAACATCCTTTGTCTACTAGCTGCCTTCTTTAGCACCATTACAATCATCAACGAACTTAGATCAACCCAATTTTACTAATTAACTCATTACAATATCTTTACAACACCCAATAATCTAGGTTAAGCACTTATGGCCTCCAATCACCATCCCATAAGCGATGCTACTTATTTATTGCTCATATATTCACTAACAATCCATGCATGTTGGCTTAATGGTGAAGGATTACCTCTTGCAGCCCAAATCTTGAAAGCCAACCTTTGGGGTGTTCTTGGGATTTTGAAGCAATCCTATGGAATCCAAGACAAAACCTATTGTAACTAGTGATTGAGAAGTGAAATCATCATAAAAACACTCTTAAAAACTCACCTTAATTGTGTATTATAAGCCTTGGTCGGATGGGTGATGGAGAGAAAAGCCCTAGCCTTGAAATCCTTTTATTTTTCTCTTTCCCCGCTCATGTACTTTTATATTGCAAAGGACCTCGCGGTGGACGCGCGGCGCGCGCGCAACATGTGCTATCACTGTTTAGGCAAAATTTTCCAGTGCACATTGAGCGTGCGTTACAGCCTAAATGCACTGGTTTATTCCTTAACAACTCAGTTTTCCGCGTGTTAGTGCCTAAACGGGCTGTTTTTGCCAATTTCAAACAACTTTTCAAACTTTATGTTTTTCCTTACTTTTGATATTTTGACACTCACAACCACCTCAACTTGAACTATACATTCATTGCCATGTTCCGATCAACACTATCCCCTAGTTTTGGTCTGCATGAACTCCGAGATTGACTCTATAACCCTCTTAAACATACATAAATAGCCCGAGTCAACTATGCAAATTTATGGGGCTTTACATCCTCCCCTGCTTAAGATCATTCGTCCTCGAATGAGGGTCAAAGTCTGCCATAGACACCCATAGTGACTCAACTCTTCATTCACACCCCCAGACATTCCAATTTGACTAACTCCCCAAATTTCCAAAACTTTCGGAAGAGCTTGCCTTGGTTTTGGGCCTATCCACCTGTCAAAGAGCCCAGAAACCAATCCTAACAACATATTCATATCCCAACGACGTAACATAGCATGAGAACAATGCCAGCCACAACCTCATAAGCATCATATTACCCAAAGAAGCGTCTTAGCATAAACTGTACAAGCTTGAACATAACTCATAGAAAGTAAACTCCAAACAATCTTTTTAAAACACAAAAATATGGTTACACAACAAGTGATGGTATTTCTCCTTCATCTCTTCCTCGGCCTCCTAGTTGGCCCCTTTCACTTGTTTGTTTCGCCATAGCACTTTCACGGAGGCAATCTCTTTATTCGTTAACTATCGAACTTGTCTATCAAGAATGGAAACCAGGATCTCCTTGTAACTCAATTCTTCATTAAACTCAATAGTCTCTACCGGAACAATGAGTGGAGAAATCCCAAATCACTTGCTTCAACTGGGTCACACGAAACATGGGATGCATGGAGAACAACGATGAAGGAAATCAAACTCATAGGCTACTTGGCCTATTTCCTTCAAAATTCTATAAGGCCCAATGTGCACTGCACCTACTTTACCTTTATTAACAATTCACATACTATCTTCATGGGGAAAATATTGAGAAGAACCCGTCCACTTTCTTCAAACTCCCAAATTTCTATATCGAACATCTAAATTGGACTTTTGGCAATCCTTCTCTTTATTCTACTATATGTATGAATTAATATGACCGTAGAGTCTCCTGCCCAATGTGCTTGATCATGGAATGATACTTCATCTTTGACGTGTTTGAACCTATAACCCCGGAAAGTTTTTAATGCAAATAGGAATGGCAGGGTTCGAGATTGAGCTTGGATTATTCAAGAATCCACTAATGTGCTGAGCAGAGGCATTTCGGGAAGTTATATCCTAAGAGGTATGAAGGTTACTACCAATAGCGCTGGCATGGTTAATCATTGTGATGATATTATTGATTCGACTAAATGAGACCTAGAGTTAACTAGTACATATTGATAATGTGGGAACCATGTTCACGATCCTAAGATGTCAAAGAAGCGAGTTGTGTAGGTATGTTATATATGGGAGGCATGACCGGGAGGATAAAGACGTTAGTATCAACTATTATTGGAAGACGATGAGTTATGAAAGTGATAGTAGCAATTATTTTATGCCATATGTGCCTTGTTCGGCAATGGTAAGTCTTAAGGAGAAATAGCCAAGTACGTGACACCAGGTGCCTCCTTGAGTGTATGGAAAATCAATTTGAACCCGAAATGGGATGATCCTTGCACCATGAATGTGATAGGTGTCTCACAAATATATGAAACCGCATTTTGACCTAACGGGATTTGACAAATAGAATCTATGCTCCAATAGATGTAGGTTTGATAAAGAGGATGAGAACTTTGAGGTTATCACCCTAGCAACTTAACCCTCCCAATAGACGGTCATATACGGAAGGACTAGCGATATGATAGACTTGTCCATCAAATTAATATGTTCATGATATGCGCCAAAATCGGGAACATCCGTAGGAATAAGTAGCGGCCGGAACAAATAGAACTGAAGCGTCTCTATGGAAACCTGGAACAATACATGTGATAACGGCGTCAGATGACTCGGCATCATGCCTAGCTGGGAAAGCATAGCATCGGGGCTAGGCCCCATCACTCTAAACAACATCTCCGGGACGGCCTCTAGCTGGCTGGCCTCCACCTATAACGGTCTGACCTCCACCTCTAACGGACTGACCCCTGCCCCTGGTTGGCTGAGCAAGCAGTGGAGCAACCGGCGCTAGCACCATGGCATGAGAACTGTACTGTGGCATGCAGCCCAATAATCTTGGACAGGACCTCCTAATTTGCCCAATACCACCACACTCAAAACATTTATCCTGCTGCTGTGGCTACTGAAGTTGAAGCTGACCTGAACGGGCCGGGTAACCAAGGTGATAGATCTGAATCGGAGGCGCACTGATAGGAGTTAATGGTGCACTATAGGCTGGCTGCCCAGAGTAAGGCGCATAAGGACCACGACTCCTTGAAGCACTGTGAGATGCCTGAAGCGCTAAATGAAATGGCCTGGGAGGATGGACCCTACTATAAGTACCCCTGCCTCCATATGAGGCGCCACTGAAACTACTGATATAACGAGGCCTCTTATCTGACACCGGCCCCCTCTCCTATGCACTAACCAACTCGATCCGTCTAGCAATATCTACGTCTGTCTAGAAGTAAATGTCACTCCCTATCTCCCTGGCCGTCTGAAGCCTGATAGTGTAAGTGAGTCCATCAATAAATCTCCTCACTTTCTCTCTCTCAGTAGGGACCAAGATAATGGCATGGAGAACTAGGTCCACATAATGAGTCGCGTATTAGGTAACAGTCATACTACCCTGCTGAAGACACTCAAACTGCCGGCGGTACTCCTCTCTCAGGGTGACAAGGATGTACTTCTCTAGAAATAGTTGTGAGAACTTATCCTAGGTTGTGCAACACCTCGTGGCAACGGTCCAAAAAATCATGTGGGTCCTCAGAAGATGCACCGTTGAAATGAATAGGAAAGAGCTTGGTGAACTTATCTAATCTCAACATAGCCTCCGAAGATAAAGCGAGCCTATCACCGGCCTGTGTCGCAACATCTTGCTGAACTACCTCAACTGGCAGGGATGTTGGAGTCTGATATTGGGGAGCCACCTGCTCCGGGGTGTGAGTAGTGGGAGTTTGTGCTCCTCCCCCAGTTCGAGAGACGGCGGGTGCCACCAGAACGGTACCAGTCTGGGCCACACTCTCCATAAATCCCACCAAATGGACTAGAGCATCCTAAAGCATTAGAGTGGCTATGAACCCCTCCGAGATCTGAGCTGGTCTGACGGGAACAGTCTGAGCTGGAACCTCCACCTCAAAATTCACCTGAGGCTCCACTACGGGTGCTGCTGCTCTAGCACTAGGCTGAGCTCTACCTCTGGAGCGACCTCGACCTCAACCTCTGCCCCTAGTAGTGGCTGCCACAGGGGGGCTCTGGCTCCTGTCCGGTGGTAGATGCAATGCGTGTTCTCGCCATCTGCAAGAGAACAAGAATAGAAAGGTTCAATCATCAATGATAGAATAAAATCGCACGACAGAGTAAGAAAGAAGTGACATTTTTCCTAAACTCCATAGCCTCTGAAAGATAAGTACAGACGTGTCCGTACCGATCCTCCAGACTCTACTAAGCTTGCTCGTGACTCATGAGACCTAGGCAACCTAGTGCTCTGATACCAACTTGGCACGACCTGGGATCCCCACCCTCGAGATCGTGATGGAGCCTAACACTTCAATTGTCTGGCAAGACAACATTAGAATAATTTTAATCCATTTTTAAACCATTCAAATTTAACTAATGTCAATTACTGAAATAACTGAGATAAAATTGAAATAAAGTGCAGAAAGCCATAACAACAGAAATATCTAAATACAACCCCAGATCTGGTGTCACAAGTGCACGAGCTACTAGAATAATACAAATAAAGGTCTGAAAGTAAAGTTGTCTAAAAGAAAATACAAAGCTAAGCTAAAGTAGAAGGGGACTTAAGGGCTACGAATGCCAAACAGTTGTACCCCAAGTCTCCATCTAATAGTGAACCCGAGCAATCTACTGACCGACGCTAGGACTGACTCCAAAATTTGCACAAGAAGTGTAGAGTGTAGTATGAGTACAACCCACTCCATGTACTCTGTAAGTGCCGAGCCTAACCTCGACGAAGTAGTGATAAGGCTAAGGCGGGTCACTTACAATAACATGTACGCAGTATAAAATAATGACAGGAAAGGAAATAAGGCAGTTAACTAAAGAAAATAACTCAATCCTCAAAGAAAACTAGTAAATACCATAAATACCAATCCTCAGAGTCACATACGAAAGCACCGAAGCCAACACAATACAATAAGGAATGAAAAACACATAAACTGTTGCGGCGCGCAGCCCAATCCCATCGTACAACACGATCCTCCCTTATTCCACCATGTAAATATCAATAATAATAAGTAAATATATATTTTGCGGCGTACAAACCGATCCCACCATATAATTAGAGTCAATATCATAATTCTCCCTTATTTCACCATATCAATCCTCCCTTATTTCACATGTTGCGGCGCGCAACCCGATCCCACCGTATCAATATAAATCCTCCCTTATTCCACATGTTGTGGCGTACAACCCGATCCATAAATAAATCAATAAGTTCATTCAATTTAACCACTCGAATCACAAGAATCTCTACAATTAACAAATATGAAAGCTACAAATCAAGAAGTAATCTCGTACTAAGACAAGTCAAATATACGATAGTTAAAGGGTACAAGTAAGACAATTAAAACAAGTAGCAATTAATCATGGAAGCATGGAATAAATTAACACTTTTAATGCGAGAATAATAATGATAAGTAGCACGTTAAGGCATAGGAAGCAATCAAGAGACATGGAATAATATAATTAATGAAATACGGGTAGACATGAAACCAAGTAATTGACAGCGTATATTCCCTACTCACCTCGCATGTATGCCACTACACATTAAATTCACATAGCACATAGCTCAAGGGTTCCTATTCCCTCAAATCAAGATTAGACCCAATACTTACCTCACACCGCAATCAACTCAAAATTCAACCAAGGCCTTGCCTTTCGAACAAGCCTCCAAACAAACCAAATCAATGAATTTAGGAAGAAAATCTCTTGGGAATATCGTATCTAAGGTGTTTAGGGTTGAGAGTTTGAAAGAAATGAGCTAATTCCCGGTTTCCCCCTCTTTTACCCAGCTGCAGTTATCGCAATTGAATGATCACAAAAGCGATCAAACCCTCACAAATGCAAAGAAGTCCCTGAGCCTATTGTCATCGCAAATGCGAACAAAAGCAGTTCGCAAATGCGAACTATACTTCGCAAATGCAAAGAAGCACCAAGTAGACAGTGGTTGCAATTGCGACCAAAACCTTCGCAATTGCGAATATGCTGAGTCCGCAAATGCGAAGTATTTCTCGCAAATGCGAACTCTCCCCAATCCAGCCCAGGCTCACAAATGAAACACATTGTTTGCAAAAGCGAGGCTTGCATTTGTGAGCCAGACCTCACAATTGTGAGATCTGCAGAAAACACCAGAAACATAAATGCATCAGCTATTCTTCTAGTCATGATGGAACCAACTTCAATAAAAGAGATAACACCAACTTCAATAAACCCAAGCTTAAAATATCATATCCATTAACATAAATAAGACAAAGCGTCGCGACCCAAAATCCTATCTAGTCATGATGGAACCTAACCCCAACATGCTAGGTAAGCCAAACAATAAAAAATACAACTGACAAGCGCAAAACACACACCTAAATTCTACTCGCTAATCAAATATAGTATAGTATAATATCGTATCCACAGGGATTGGATTTAAATAGTATTCTCATAGTTTCTAGCTTGGTTGCCCTTCAAGATGATCAACAGTTGAGATTTATAAGATGTCTAACTAAAATTAACTAAGAATCTAAAGCTATTGACTAATGACAATCGAAACAAGGAATAAGCAAAGAAGGTTATCAATGGGAGAAGATAGGATTTTCATAGGATAGGTGCAAGATAATTGTTCGGGATTTAACTCTAGATAATTCACTTCTAATGTTCAAGTGAGTCTCAAATTCACTCACTTATTAATTCAAACGTTCAGCAAAAACTCCTCTCTCGATTAAGTCTTAACCTTACAAGATGAACCAATTTAAGCACGTGAAGATATGCAAGAATGCGTAGTGGATTGGTCTGTAGGAAAACCTCTTTCGATTATTCTCCTGACTAGGTTTAATCAATGATTCAACTAGCCTCTTTTGATTACTTAGAAGAATCTATGAACTCAACCAATAATATAATACAAAGATATCATAAGTTATGTCTCTCTCGATTACATGAACTAGTGAATATAAATGCAACAATTAAATCATCCAAAATGATTCAATACATAAAACTAGAGTAATAATCCACAAATAATCATCAATACACCAAATCCATCAAACCCTAAATGGAACTACTCCATAGATATGGAGCAATTCATCACAAATAAAATTAAAGTATAGAAACATATAAATTCAATCCAAACTCGGGTCTTGAATAAGGAAGGAATGATCAAATCCTTGTGCTTGTGTTCTTCCAACTCCTCCTTAGCCTCCTTAGGTCCAAAGTATGTCAAAAGTCCAGGAAATAACCTTTTTCTATGTATTTATACCAAGTAGGGTCGGGACCAGACGAAACCACCTTCTCCTAGCCGAAATAGGACATTGGCTCTATAAAAATTACACAGGCGTGCCGCATGGGGCGACGCGCCATGTAGGGCATTAGTGGAGAATTCCAGAGAGCTCAACATATATCAGGCAGTAGGAATTGCACTGCTTCGGCACACCACACGCCGCCCCACGTGCCGTAGTAAAGCAAAATTCTCAGAGTGTTGCTTTATGCTTGCGTTTTGACGTCCAGACTTGGTCCTCGACACCCGAACACGATCCCGGCTTAATCCTTTGGGCTTTTACTCAGACTTCAAAGCTCTAAATAGCTCAAATTAGCTCCTTAACAATCACTCCTACAAGGCATAAAACACACAATAAGTACAAAACACTACCAATTAAAGATCAAACACAAATAAAGTACAGTGAATTAGAGTGCAATAAGTGACTAAAATATGAGATTATAGCCTGCCATCAACAACTCAAGTGAAAGATCATCAATAACAATGAATAAAATAACTGAATTCCATACAACCTCCCAAGGATTGGTAGTACAAGTCATGAGCCACTAAGATTTCATATTACAAAACTGATACAAAAAATAAGTATTTTTGTTTGGAATATACATGATTAGAAGTACAATCTTAAACTGCCAAGAACAAGTGGTAGCTTATATCCGGAATGCAGGTACATCTTCAATTCTAACCTCTGTCATCCACATTAGCTCAACTCCAAGATCTGCACGCAAGGTGCAAAAATGTAGTATGAGTAAAACAGACCCCATGTACTCAGTAAGTATCCTCACTAACCTTAGTGAAATAGTGACGAGATCTTAGCTCAAGGATACTCACTTTACATAACCTGTACAACTCAATAACATGTACATGTACCCAGCAACAGTATCGAACTCTAAGCATAAAATACAGGTATAACTAATTTAAGCACATATAGAATATGTGCACAAATCTCATAATAGTTCAGCATATAGAGGAGGTACGCATTTAATATCAGCTCACATGTCAATATTTGCATATACAGCACATATACCCAAGTTTCGTACCAGTTTAGCAGCTCAGTGTATAGAGAAGATACGTGCCTAACATCATTAAATCATCAAAGATTGCATATAGATAAGATGTGCATGAAATATCGAATAATCTGTCAACCCTTGCATATAGAGAAGATATGCATAAATCTGTCAAATCTTGCATATAGAGAATATATGCGTGAAATATCAAATAACCCGTCAACAATTGCATATAGAGAAGATATGCATGAAATATCAAGTCAAGTTACACATGGATCAACATATAGAGAAGATAGGTACCGTGAATCAGTTCATCAAGTAAAGCAGCATATAGAGAAGATATGCATAAAGGCATATATATATTTTAAGGCTAGCATATAGAGAAGATATGCAGTATAAATCAAGCGTACATCCAGGGAGTTTCCAAATAGAGAAGGGGTGCAAAGTCCAACCACTGATCAATTTTCCATAATCCATATCAACCAGAAACTGACGGTTTCTCACAACTTGTGTGTACACCATCAAGAGAGAAACATGAGATGGTGACCCTAGGGGGATGGATCCTTATCCACATGCTACGCGGATAACTCACGTGCCACAACCAAACGGACAACTCAAGTGCCATAATCATAAAAAATGCACGAACAACTCACGTGCCATAATAACTCAACACGCACAGATCATTCATGTATTGTCAATCCAGTCCATCATACAGAAAGCCTATACAAGGATTCATGTATGAATAATGAATATCAAATCACATACTCATGGACTGAGAAAAATAGCATGCGAAGATGTATGCACGTGTGAAGTGTACAACTACTGCTCAAATGGCAGATACGATGTACAATAGCAAATATCATGCTCAACAAGGAATCAACACCTACACATGATCTCTAGCATGATTCACGAGTTCATATAGTCATACAAATATATAAAGCATGATAGCAATAAGAACAATATCAAAATCAAAGCATAGTACAACCTAAAGACTACTCCAGTCATGAATCATACATAGCACCCGTATATACGCTTGCCACCTCGCATATACGTCGCCTCTCACACATTTCAATTAGGCAAACAAAGTCATATCCTAAGGATTATTCCTTCAACAAGACTAGGCTAGATACTTACTTCATCCGGGCTATCCTTCAAACACAAATAGCATAGAAATCTCACTCTAGCCCTCCAATCATGCAACAAGTCAATCGTCAACCAAAGAAGTCAAGCAATGCTATAGGAAGCGATCCCAATCCATAAAGCTTCGATCTTTGAAGAATTCCCAAAAAATCAACAAAAGTGAACTCGGGCCTGCGTGCCCAAAATTCAAAACCAATACCAAAATTCGATGACCCATAACCTGTCGAATCCAAATATATAATTAGATTCCAAAATTGAGTCAAAATCGGTACTCAAATTCTCTAATTATACTCACTTAAAAAGTAGTCAAAACCCAAATTCCATCTCAAAATTCCATGTTTTGGGTATTAATAATTTATATAGATTCTTGCAATAATACCATAAATGGCTAGAATCACAAGGTCTTGTATGAAAATCCCCAAGCAAAATTGCCGTTCTCCATGTTTAGGACTCAAAATATGAAATAATGGGTAAAAGTTCCGAAATGACAACTTATAAGCTCTGCCCGCAGTACCCTTTGTGAACGCGACAAGTGCTTCGCATTTGCGGAGCACAAACCACAGCCACTGACCAAATAATCACGGCCTCATCCTCACGATCGCGATAGCCAAGAGGCCCCCTCCTTCGCGAACGTGAGTAACACCTTCGCGAATGCGAGTAACACCTTCATGAATGCGAAGGCTTAATCCTCCCTTGCCAGATCTAACTCCATGTGAACATGTCATCCAATCGTGAATGCATGACCCCTGGAACAAACACTAAGCGAACGCAAATATTCCCCCGCTAACGCGAAGAGAAACAGACCCAGCACCAAAAATACACTTCACAAATGCATAGCCCTGACCGCGAACGCGAAGTACTCTGACACATGCTATAAACCAGCAACCCCAATCATTACCAAAATGGTCGGGGACCACCCCGAATCACAGCCAAAGCCCCAGGGACCCCGTCCAATCATACCAATAAGTCCAAATACACTATACAAACTTATCCAAAGGCTCAAAACATCATAAATGATATCAAAACCAAGAATCAAATATCAAAATAACTCCCATAACTTTCAAACCTTCAAACTTTGTCGAACGCGTCCAAATTATACTTAAGAATTTATGGATCATAACCAAACTCCGCAATTTAGATAAAAATGGAATTGTGATGCTTTGTAAACAAGTTCCAATCAACTAAATGAACCCAATAATATATGTCCATCCTCGAATGTGCCAAGAATCATTTCAAAGTCATACAATCACTGTATAAACTCATCATACACATACCCATGGGTGATCCCACGTCACCACAATCCGTAAAGTCCATTAGCGCAACCCCGACTGAAGATTCTTTCTTCAACTACAGCCCATAAACCTTAGAACCAAGTTCCAATATCCGAAATTCCTTATAAGATCTGATTCTCGCATATATACATTGTATAAGTTATTAACAATCTGCATCAAGCCATAACTATATTCCCAAGATATAACCACACGATGTACCACATAACTCATGTGCTCATAGTAATATCTTCATATCGCAATAGCTACACATCACCAAACCCGGTACTGGCAATATACCTCATACCAAATAAAACCTTGTTCCAAACCTTCACAAAACTACTAATGATGAAAGAAACATGTAGAAACTCTTAATCACCCACCAAGGCAATAAGTCGTGGAGCTCTCTCGCCCGACAAGGGTCATTCCAAATTCTAAGCTGACCAATGTTATTTTTCTTCCAACCATACCCCAACCAAGTCTGATTGCACCAATTCCAAGTCCAATAACCTCATTTCACCGAATACATTGGCCGTCAGGCCACATCAAAAGCCACTTAGAACCACATACAATGCGATCAGTGTGCCAGACGAGCAACATCTCGAATGTGATCAATAATGGAAAGAGAACCCTTAAGAGAAATATCCAACAAGTTATAGATACAACCATAAAAGTACAACGCTATGAATCCATCCCACAAGGGAGAAACAAAACACACGAAATACACAAGGAATCACATCCTAACATAACCCTGCGATGGTGCATAACCCGATCCAACATATCAATCCACATGGAATACCCATCGAGCCCAAATACTCATACTCAACAAATATGTGTATCAATAGCAAGCATGCAAATTGTATGACCATAACCATGGAAAAATGTATAGCACCATATACCATAGACGGGAAAATCATGACTAAGGTGCAATAAGCAGCTCAACACTCCAAGAGTCATCTCACTCAAATCTTGCCATAAGGCCTAAACAGAACCACATCATGCATGTGAATAGTCAAGTAGTCTCAAAAACTATCATATCATAAGAGAATAACACATGAAACAAACCAGGGCATGAATAACATCCATTTTGTCCGATGACACACCCACGGTAAATGTTGCACAAGAGTAAGCAAACCCGATCTGATGTAGAATACACATTCTCATTAGGCCTACCAACAGGCCTCCAAATCAATTCTAGACATCCCAAAATAGGTAAATAACCTTCCAAAAGTCACAGTAACCTATCCATAACACATACAATCAGTTGCATAACCCTTAACACATATTCACAATCTGCAACCAAGGAATAGTCTGCCTCTGAGAACATCCCGTCTCTAAACCTCAAGAATACAAGAATCTACATATCAAATCTCCAACTCTCCCGCTCAAATGACTGATACGTCACTCATACAAAATCACCTCATGAAACATACTCCCATAAATCTCCCGCGTTTAATAGCAAAACCTGATCATCAACGGTCAACAACCATGCGATCTCTATAGTACCAATCAAGCATCCACAAGTCAAAGCACAACATGTCTTCTACAACACACGCCTCTCTCAGGCGATACCAGATAGTGTCGGCATTCTCTTAAAAATCTGAAATCTCCCATGATGTCTAAAACTCATGACCTTCTTGTCAAAACTGTACCGCAACCTTAGCCATGCAAATCTCAATCCCGCACAATGCACTGCATCTATCAGGATATCATATGAAAATACGAGAACCTTATAATCAACTCTGAATCACAAGTAGGGTAGACACTCCATCAACCAGAAACCTTCCCCTTAACTCAATCCAAGTGAACTTCGCAACACGCAACAACTTTCCATGCCTGTAGAAGATGTCAGTCACAAGCTGTGGTCGAAACCATCATGAACTCTTCGAAATACCTTTGCACATAACTAAGACATCAGAACTAGATCCCTCTAAATCAGCCAAGTCATGCAGACTGCC
>AWOL01S0040943.1:26041-101838 GCA_000715115.1 Nicotiana otophora | reverse complement strand
GTAGAAGGAATCTAACAGGCTTGCTCGGTCGGGTTCACTCGGTTGAGCGCCGGTCGCGCTCTTTAGTTTTAGGGCGTGACAAGATCCATCCCAGAATATATACATCACTGACCATCCGTCACCTAGCACCGAGTAGGGCCAATCTAGCCCGTGGAGAAGATCCATCTCCAGGTATATAATGCTTCGGACAAGATCCATGTTCAGGGAAGATCCATATCTCAATATAATCAACCGCGCTCACTAGGGGGTGTGCAGACTCTGGGGGGCTCCTTTAGCCCAAGCGTTATCATAAATTAGTATAACTGATGCGGCGTGCAGCACGATCCCATAAATGTCACTCATAATCAGGCCCTCGGCCTCACTCAGTCATAAATCTCTCTACTCTCTCTCTCACGGGCTCACAATGTCATGATACTAGCCCGGAAACAATGATATGATGTATCAATAAATAACAACAGAGATTGAGATATAATATGAAATGAATGAATATGACTGAGTACGAAATATCAATGAAATCAGTAAAACAACAGCAAGAACCGACCACTATAGGCCCCAACAGTACAGGCATAAAGCCTAAACATGATATCTAGCATGAGTGACAGCTCAATTACTTTATCACATGATGAAAACACGGATACCAACAAGATAGAACCACTATACAGTGCCATGGAATCGACCAGATCACAATTCTCATGGTGCACGCCCGCACGCCCGTCTCTTGGCATGTGCGTCACCTCAATACCAATTGCATAACACATAAATTCGGGGTTTCGAACCCTCAGAACTAAGTTTAGAAGTGTTACTTACCTCAATCCGAGTAAGTCCCTACTCCAATATGTCTTTGCCTCACAAATCGGCTTCCAAATGACCCTAATATAGCCACAAACAGTACAATACAATTCATATGGGCTAAAGGAATCAATTCTACAAGAAATTACTAAGTTATAACTCACAATCCGAAATTGGTTCAAAACCACCCCCCGGGCCCACGTCTCAGAATCCAACAAACTCACAAAATCTAAAAGCCCATCACTCACGAGTTTAGTCATACCAAATTCATCAAACTCCGACACCAATTGGTCATTCAAATCCTCAAAATCAACTCTCCAATTTCTTAGCCTTAAACCCCCAAATTATAGCTCAAAAACACACCATCTAGGTGAAAAATCAGTGGGGAAACATAATTATTAAAGAAAAATGAACACAAGGAACTTACCTCAAGAATACCCTTGAAAGTCCTCTCAAAAACCTCCAAAATCCGAGCTCAAAATGTTAGAAAAATGAAGAAAAACGCGAGCCCTTATGTTTATATGTTCTGCCCAGTCAAACCGCACCTGCGGTCCCAAAATACACTTTTGCGGTCCCGCTTCTGCGGTAAAAACTCCACATATGCGGAAGTCACTTAACCCAGCTGCCTCCGCTTCTGCGAGCCCTAGACCGCATCTGCGGCCTCTGTCCAAAGCCTTCCTGGCCCGCTTCTGTGGCTCCCTTCCCGCTTCTGCGGGCTCGCACCTGCGGTGCCCACTCCGCAGGTGCGATTACACCAGCAGTCCTCAAACTTCAACATCTCTTCAACTTCAAACCTTGATCCGTTAACCACCCGAAATTAACCCGAAGCCCCCGGGACCTCAACCAAATATACTACTACATCTTAAAACATCATACAAACTTAGTCAAATCCTCAAACTAACTCAAACAACATCAAAAGCACGAATCACACATAGATTTAAGTCTAATGATCTTTGAAATTTCTAAATTCTTCAACAACGCCGAAACCTATCAAACCACATCCGATTGACCTCAAATTTTGCACACAAGTCACAAATGACACCACGAACCTACTCTAACTTCCGGAAATCTAATCCGACCCCGATATCAAAAAGCCCACTCCCAGTCAAATTTTCCAAAATTCCAACTTTCGCCATTTCAAGGCTAATTCTACTACGGACCTCTAAATCAAAATTTGGACGCTCTCCTAAGGCCAAAATCACCTAACGGAGCTAATAGAACCATCAAAATTTAAATCCGAAGTTATTTACACATAAATCAACATCCGATTGACTTTTCCAACTTACGCTTTCCATTATGAGACTAAGTGTCTCAATTCATTCCGAAATCTCTCCAGACCCGAACGACCTAACCCGATAAATCATATAACAGCTATAAAGCACAAATGAAGCAGTAAATGGGGGAACAGAGCTATAACCCTCGAAACGACCGGCCGGGTGGTTACATCCTCCCCCTGTTAAACAAATGTTTGTCCTCGAACGAGCCTAGAAACATACCTGGAGTCTCAAATAGGCGTGGATATTTGCTTCGCTTCTCTCGCTCAGTCTCCCAAGTAGCCTCCTCCACGGGCTGACCCTCCACTGCACCTTCACTGAAGCTATATCCTTTGACCTCAACTTTCGAACGTGCCGATCCAAAATGGCCACCGGCTCCACATCATAGGTCAAATCACCATCCAACTGAACTGTGCTGAAATCCAAAACATGAGACAGATCACCGACATACTTCCGGAGCATAGAAACATGAAATACTGGATGCACACTTGACAAGTTAGGTGTAAAGTCAAGCTTATAAGCCACATCTCCAATCCTCTGAAGTACCTCAAAAGGCTTAATGAACCGAAGGCCCAACTTGCCCTTCTTTCCGAATCTCATAACACCCTTCATGGGTGAAACCTTCAGCAGAGCCTTCTCCCCAACCATGTAAGCAACATCACAGACCTTCCTGTCGGCATAACTCTTCTGTTTGGACTGCGCCATGCGAAGCCGCTCCTGAATCAATTTAACCTTGTCCAAAGCATCCTGAACCAAGTCAGTACCCAGTAGTCTAGTCTCCCCCGGCTCAAACCAACCCATCGGAGATCTACACTATCTCCCATACAAAGCCTCATACAGAGCCATCTGAATGCTCAACTAGTAGTTTTTGCTGTAAGCAAACTCCGTGAGTGGCAAAAACTGATCCCAAGAACCCTAAAATCAATGACACAAGCACGTAGCATGTCCTCCAATATCTGAATAGTGCGCTCGGACTATCCGTCCGTCTGAGGGTGAAATGCTGTGCTCAACTCAACTTGAGTGCCCAAATCTCGCTGTACTGCTCTCCAGAATTGTGACATAAACTGCGTGCCTCGATCTGAAATGATGGACACTGGCACACCGTGAAGGAGAACAATCTCCCGGATGTAAATCTCAACCAATCGCTTCGAAAAGTAGGTAGTACCAACTGGAACGAAGTGCGCGGATTTGATCAGCCGATCCATAATCACCCAAGTAGCATCGAACTTCCTCGAAGTCCGTGGGAGCCCAACTACAAAATCCATGGTGATCCTCTCCCACTTCCACTCTGGAATCTCTAACCTCTAAAGCAATTTACCCGGTCTCTGATGCTCATACTTCACCTGCTGATAGTTAAGGTACCGAGCCACAAACTCTACTATATCCTTCTTTATTCTCCTCCATCAATAGTGCTGCCTCAAGTCCTGATACATCTTCGCGGCACTCGGGTGAATGGAATACCGCAAACTGTGGGCTTTCTCAAGAATCAACTCACGTAGCCCATCCACATTAGGCACACAAATCCGACACTGCATCCTCAATACCCCATCATCCCCAATAGTCACATATCTGACATCACTGTGTTGAACCGTGTCCTTAAGGACAAGTAAATGGAGATCATCATACTGGCGCTCTCTGATGCGATCATATAACGAAGACCGAGAAACCACACAAGCTAGAACCCAACTAGGCTCAGAAATATCCAATCTCATGAACTGGTTGGCGAAAGCCTGAACATCAACTGCAAGAGGTCTCTCCCCAATGGGAATGAATGCAAGACTACCATACTCACCGCCTTCCTACTTAAGGCATCGGTCACCATATTGCCCTTCTCGGGATGATACAGAATGGTGATATCATAGTCCTTTAGAAGCTCCAACCATCTCTGTTGCCTCAAATCTATATCTTTTTGTTTGAATAAGTGCTGGAGACTCTGATGATACGTAAACACCTCACAAGACACACCGTAGAGATAATGCCTCCAAATCTTCAATGCAAGAACGATGTCAGCTAACTCCAAATCATGAACATGGTAGTTTTTCTCATGAGGCTTCAACTGACACGAAGCATAAGCGATCACTCTACCCTCATGCATCAACACACACCCAATGCCGATCCGAGAAGCATCATAATACACTGTATAAGAGCCTGAACCTGATGGCAAAACTAGAACTAAAGTTGTGGTCAAGGCAATCTTGAGATTTTGAAAGCTCTCCTCACACTCATCCGACCACCTGAAAGGAGCACCCTTTTGGGTCAATTTGGTCAAGGGCAACGCAATAGATGAGAAGCCATCCACGAAGCGACGATAATAACCTGCCAAGCCAAGAAAGCTCAGAATCTCTGTAGTTGAGGATGACCTGGGCCAACTCTGAACCGCCTCTATCTTCTTTGGATCCACCTGAATACCCCCACTGGACACCACGTGCCCCAAGAATGCCACTGAACTGAGCCAAAACTAGCACTTAGAGAACTTGGCATAAAGTTTCTCCTCCCTCAACCATTGCAACAAAATCCTCAAATGATGGGCATGCTTCTCCTGGCTACGAGAGTAAACTAGGATGATATCAATGAACACTATGACAAATGAGTCGAGATAAGGCTGAAACACACTGTTCATCAGATGCATGAACGCTGATGGGCCGTTGGTCAGCCCAAAAGATATCACAAGGAACTCATAATGAACAAAACAGGTCCTGAAGGCAGTCTTTAGAATATCCGAGTCCCAAATCTTCAACTGGTGATACACAGACCTCAAATCAATCTTGGAGAACACTCTCGCTCCCTGAAGGTGGTCAAATAGATCATCAATACGCGGCAAATAATACTTGTTCTTAATTGTAACTTTGTTCAACTGCCTATAATCAATGCATATTCTCATAGTACCATTCTTCTTCTTCACAAACAACACCGGTGCACCCCAAGGTGACACACTAGGCCTAATAAACCCCTTATCAAGGAGTTCCTAAAGTTGCTCCTTCAATTCCTTCAACTCAGCTGGTTCCATGCGATATGGTGGAATAGAAATGGGCTGAGTGCCTAGTACCAAGTCAATACCAAAGTCAATATTCCTGTCAGACGGCATGCCCAGTAAGTCTATAGGAAACACATCCGGAAATTCCCCCACCACCGGAATAAAATCAATAGTAGGAGCATTAGCACTAACATCCCTCACAAAGGCCAAATAAGATAAACAACCCTTCCCAACCATCCGCTGGGCCTTCAAATATGAAATCACTCTACTTGGAACATAGTCTGGAGTACCTCTCCACTCAATCCTCGGCAACCCCGGCATCGCCAAAGTCACAGTTTAGGGTGATAATCTAGAACAACATGATATGGATACAACCAATCCATCTCGAAGATCACATCAAAATCAACCATACTAAGCAACAAGAGATCAACTCTAGTCTCTAGACTCCCAATGATCACTACACACGATCGATATACACGGTCCACAATAATAGTATCACCCACCGACATAGAGACATGAATAGATGAAACTAAGGACTCACAAGGCATATCCAAATGATGAGCAAAATACAACGATACATACGAATAAGTAGAACCAGGGTCAAATAGTATAAAGGCCTCCCTGTGGAAAACTGAGACAATACCTGTGATCACTGCATCTGAAGCAACAACATCTGGTCTGGCAGGAATAGCATAGAATCGGGACTGACCAACGCATGATCGGCCTCCCCCTCTAGGGAGACCCCTAGTTGACTGAGCTCCACCCCGAGCTGGCTGAGCAGGTAGTGAAGTAACGGGTGCTGAAGTCGTAGGCTGACTCCTCTGTTGAGCTGGACCTCCCGTAAGGCGGGGACAATACCTCTTGATGTGACCCATATCTCCACACTCGAAACAACCCCTACCTACGAATGACGGTGGGGACTGGAGGGAGCCCCGAGCACCAGAATACCAGCTAGAAGAACCCGGTGCCGATGAGCCCTGAACAGAAGGTGCATGGGATGAACTTTGAGCTGGAAGGGCGCTAAGAGATCACTGACCCTGATGTGTAGTGTATGAACCATGGCCGGATGATGCACCACGGTGAACTGGATGAGTCATCTGAGCATGCCTATAAGGACGACCCCTGCCATGGTAGAACTAACCTCCAGAAGGAACACCACTAAAACCTCCTGACCTACGAGGCCTTTTGGCCTCCCTCTCACCCCGCTCCTAACTGCAGACCATCTCTATCTATCGAGCAGTGTCGACAACCTCATCAAAAGTAACACCAGATACCCTCTCCCTAGTCATAAGAAACCGCAACTGATATGTGAGGCTATCGATGAACATCTGAATCCTCTCCCTATCAGTGGGAACCAGACAAACTGTGTGATGAGCCAACTCAAAAAACCTAATCTCATACTGCGTCACAGATATGCCATCCTGACAAAGCTGCTCAAACTGTCTGCGCAGCTCCTCTCTGCGAGACTGCAGCACGAACTTCTCTAAGAAGAGAACGGATAACTCCTGCCATGTAAGTGGTGCCGCACCGACCGGCCTGCGCCTCTCATAAGCCTCCCACTATTGGAAGGCAGCCCCATAAAACTGAAAAGTAGTGAACGATACCCTACTGGTATCCAGAATACCCGTTGTCCGAAGCATCTGCCCGCACCTTTCAAGAAAGCCCTGAGCATCCTGTGACTCAACACCAATAAATGATGGAGTTCGAAGCCTCCCAAATCTCTCAAGTCTCCTCTGCTCATCGCCTGTCATAACGGGACAATTGGGGCCTGAGCAGTTGCAGCCGACTGGGCTGGTAATGCCCCGGTATCTGAAGTCCCTGCACTATACAATCTAGAGTACGGGCAACAGGGGTATGAGCGCCTCCCCCGGCCTGAGAAGTGGCTGGTGCGGCCTAAGCTGAAGCCACCTGAGCAAGGCCAGTGCAAACTATCAATATTTGTGCTAGAGCCTTCTGAAGGCCTGGTATCACAAAGGGCACAACTGGTGCCTGAGCTGGCCTCACTGGCTTAACTGTATCGAGTACCTGCTCTTGAGCTGGAGCGACTCGTGGGTCTGTATGTGCTGTCCTAGCTGTTGTACGAGTTTCACCTCTGCCCTTACCACTGCCTCTACCATGACCTCGGCCTCTCGTGGCCCTAGCTGGTGGTACGGGTAGATGTCCATCCTACCCAGTAGTACGTGTTCTCATCATCTGTGAGAGAATAGAATAGTAGAAGTTTAGTTACCAGAATCAACAAATCTGCACGACAAGAATACAAGAATGTGAAATTTCCTAAAGTTTCTGCAGCCTCTCGAAGATAAGTACAGACATCTCCGTACCGATCCGCAAGACTCTGCGAAACCCGCTCATGAATCGTGACACCTATGTAACCTAGGCACTGATACCTACTTATCATGACCTAAAACCGACCGTTGTGATGGCGCCTATCGTGAAAATAGGCGAGCCAATTACTCATCTAAGTTAACCAAATAAAAGCTTTGAAAATTAAATGGAAGCAGTTAATATTTAGGAAAAACCTTTTAAAAATCGAAATAAAACCACAACGCAATACAAATCTCTCCCAAAAATCGGGGTGTCCCTGAGTACATGAGCATCTATACCAGGATATAGCCTACTACAATGTCTGAGGCATAAGAACTGAAATACAAATAAAGATAATGAATGAGGGTCAAGGCCTGCGAACGCCATGCAGCTACCTCGATAGTCTCCGAGATCTTGACTCCTCACTCAGCAGCCGCCGTAACTGGAAGCACCTGGATCTGCACATGAGGTGCAGGGTGTAGCATGAGTACAACAAACTCAATAAGTAATAAATCCAAAATATGGACTGAAAGTAGTGACGAACTTAATCGGCACAGTTCAATATAGAAAATAATAGTGCAGAAACATAGACATGCTTTCAAGTTAGATAGATATCTCAAAACAGTAAAATGGATCAAATCTGAATGATATGAAGAATATAACTCCTCTACTTATACATGCCAATGCACATGTTGTATGTGATGCACCATGTTGATAGCCTCATGTGATCACACTCTCAAATGCTCAATCACTCGGTACAGTATATGGCCCATACGGCCCAGGAAAGATCCATCCCGGAATATATACATCACTAACCATCTGTCACCCAACATCGAGTAGGGCCAATCTAGCCTATAGAGAAGATCCATATCCGGGTATATAATCCTTCAGACAAGATCCATGTCCAGGAAAGATCCATCCCTCAATATAATCTACCGCGCATACTGGGGGTGTGTGCAAACTCCATAGGGACTCCTTCAGCCAAAGCGCTATCATAAATCAGTATAACTGTTGCGGCGTGCAGCCCGATACCATAAATGTCACTCATAATCAGGTCATCGGCCTCACTCAGTCATAAATCTCTCTAGTCTCTCTCTCACGGCCTCACAATGTCATGATACTAGCCCGGAAATAATGATATAATGTATCAATAAATAACAACAGAGACTGAGATATGATATGAAATTAATGAATATGAATGAGTACGAAATATCAACGAAATCAGTAAGACAATAGCATGAAACGACCACTATGGGCCCCAATAGTACCGTCATAAAGCCTAAACATGATATCTAGCATGAGTGACAGCTCAATTACTTTATCACATGATGAAAACACAGATACCAACAAAGTAGAACTACTATACAGTGCCATGGAATTGACCAAGTCACAATTCTCACGGTGCACGCCCGCACGCCCGTCACTTAGCATGTGCATCACCTCAATACCAATCAAATAACACATAAATTCGGGGTTTCGAACCCTCAGAACCAAGTTTAGAAGTGTTACTTACCTCAATCTGAGTAAATCCCTACTCCAATACGCCTTTGCTTCTCAAATCGGCCTCCAAATGACCCGAATCTAGCCACAAACATTACAATACAATCAATACGGGATAAAGGAATTAATTCTACAAGAAATTACTAAGTTATAACTCAAAATCCGAAATTGGTTCAAAATCGCCCCCGGGACCACGTCTCGGAATCCAACAAAACTCACAAAATCTGAAAGCCCATTCACTCACGAGTCTAGTCATACCAAATTCATCAAAATCCGATACCAATCGGTCATTCAAATTCCCAAAATAAACTCTTCAAATCTCTAGCCTCAAACCCCCAAATTACTCCTTAGAAACACACCATCTAGGTGGAAAATCAGTGGGGAAAATCACTTAACCCAGTTGCCTCCGCTTCTGCGAGCCCTAGACCGTATCTGCGCCATCGCAGGTGCGGAAGATTCCATCGCATCTACGCACCAGCCCGCAATTGCACTCGTCCTCCCGCTTCTGCGCCCAAACATAAGCATCTGCGGCATCTGCCCAAAGCCTTCCTGGCCTGCTTCTGCGGCTCCCTTCCAGCTTCTGCAGGCTCGCACCTGCGGTGCCCACTCCGCAGGTGCGATTACACCAGCAGTCCTCAAACTTTTGTAGCTCTTCAACTTCAAACCTTGATCCGTTAACCACCCAAAATCAACCCGTGGCCCCTGGAACCTCAACGAAACATACCAACATGTCTTAAAACATCATACAAACTTAGTCGAATCCTCAAACCACCTCAAACAACATCAAAAGCATGAATCGCACATAGATTCAAGTCTAATAAACTTTGAAATTTCCAAATTCTACAACAACGCCAAAACCTATCAAACCACATGCTATTGACCTCAAATTTTGCACACAAGTCACAAATGATACCACAAACCTACTCCAACTTCCAGAAATCCAATCCGACCCCGATATCAAAAAGTCCGCTCCTGGTCAAAATTTCCAAAATTCCAACTTTCACCATTTTAAGTCTAATTCCACTACGAACCTCCAAATCAAAATCCGGACGCGCTCCAAAGTCCAAAATTACCTAACGGAGCTAACGGAACCATCAAAATTCAAATTCGATATCGTTTACATATAAGTCAATATCCAGTCGACTTTTCTAACTTAAGCTTTCCAGTATGAGACTAAGTGTCTCAATCCATTCCGAAATATCTCCGGACCCGAACCAACTAACCTGATAACATCTTTGGAGCAGTAAAAGGGGGAACGAGGCTACAACCCTCAAAATGACTGATCGGGTCGTTACTCGTGACAGACGTCCATGCCTGCTTCCCTCGATTCGGCATTGAACTTGCACTCCAAGTACTCTGTCTTTGTCCTGCTAAACTTGAAACCCATAGACTCAAGGCTTGTCTCCAAAACTCCATCCTCTCATTAACACCGTATCACATCTCATCAATCAGAACTATGTCATCAGCTAATAACATACACCATGGAACCTCCCCTTGAATATGTTGTGTCAGTGCATCCATCACTAAGACAAATCAGAACGAGTTAAGCGCAGATCCTTGATGTAACCCCATAACAACCGCAAAATGCTCCGAGTCGCCTCCCATTATCCTAACCTGAGTCTTAGCTTTGTCTTTGATCGCTCGAATGTAAGCTACTAGCACACCTTTTATCTCCAAAGAACCTCCCTAGGGACCTTGTCATATGCTTTCTCCAGGTCAACAAACACCATGTGTAGATCCTTCTTCATATCCCTGTATTGTTCCACCAACCTTCTAATAAGGTGGATAGCTTCCGTGGTCGAACTACCCGTCATGAACCCAAATTTGTTGTCGGATATAGACATCGTCCTCCTCACCCTCACTTCCACCAACCTTTCCCAAACTTTCATGGTGTGACATAGTAACTTGATACCCCTATAGTTGTTACAACTTTGTATATCACCTTTGTTCTTGTACAACGGTACCACCGTATGCCACCTCTACTCATCCAGTATCCTCTTCGTTATGAAAATAATATTAAATAGCTCAGCCAGCCACTCCAAGCCTGCTCTACCCACACACTTCTAAAATTCTACCAGACTTTCATCTGGCCCTGTTGCTCTACCCCTACTCATATTAGGCATAGCCTCCACGACCTCCTCAACCTTAATGCGCCTATAATACCTAAAGTCTCGGTGGCTCTCCGAAAGCCCCAAGTCACCTAGCACAATATCTCAGTCCCTCTCTTCATTTAGAAGTCTATGAAAGTAAATTTGCCATCTCCGCTTAATCTGAGCCTCCCCCATCAATACTCTACCGTCCTCGTCTTTGATGCACCTTACTTCATCTAGATCCCGAGCCTTTCTCTCTCTCGCCTTAGCCAGCCGAAATAACTTTGTATCCTTGCCTTTGTCCCCAAGTTCCTCGTACAGCCGGCCAAACTCTAAAATCTTGGCCACCATAACCGCCAACTTCGCCTCCTTCCTCGCCTCCTTATACCTCTCCATTTTCACTCTCCTCTCCTCCTTGCCCGAGCTCCCTACTAAGTTCAAGTACGCTGCCTTCTTCGCTTCCACTTTGCCTTGGACCACATCATTCCACCACCAATCGTATTTATGCCCGCCAGAGAAACCCTTCGAAACCTCTAACACCTCTCTCGCCGCCTCCCTTACACAGTTCGTCGTCGTCGTCCACATAGCGCTCGCATCTCTACTACTCCCCCAGGCTCCCATAGCTGACAACCTCCCCTCCAACTTCTTAGCTTTATCCTTAGTCAAGGCTGCCCACTTGATCCTTGGTCGTCCTCGAACATACCTCTTCTTCTTCCTTATAAAAGATTACCTGATTTCCTTCTATTTGTATTACACAAGTATAAGCATGATGATGGAATCACATGCCAAAAATAATTTAGAGGTTTAGTGAAATAAATATTAGTTGGCATGACTGGTTGGCCATCCCAGTTCAAGTATGATGCAAAACAATCGATTGAGAATTCATATTCGCATATACTAAAGAGATAGAAGATTTTTCAAGAATTTGTTTATGTTTTTTATGCTCCTGATATACCAGCTAAGGTTAGGATTAAATCCCTTTATTTATGGAATGAATAAAAGGTGATATATATGGGCTCAGTCACCTACCATATGATTTTAATAGATGCACTTTGGATTTTGCAAGGGTGCTTGCTCAAATTATTAGAGCACAATTCCAGAATGTAAATTATGATGATTTATCTTGACAATGCTGATTTAGATCCAAGTTGGTTTAACAGAAATTATATGCCTCCAAGCTAAACCATTGGTTATGAGAACAAAACACCCAAAGCAAAATTTGGTATGAGATGTATTATTTAATATACAACAACATTTGTACGCATCTAGCAAAGTTGTGATAAATTATCCCTATTACATTTGCTTCAGGGTCAGGAACTAAATAATTTCCATCTAGAATTATGGATGTGCTATGATTTAATTGTTCCACCATAATACACAAAGATGGGTCCCAAAGAAGGTTGGGGATATGTGATCCCAACAGTAAGGGGGGAAAATGAGCACCTGAAAAAGTAATACATGGAATGAATCATTATGAGTACATTTAGATCCTACAAGAAAATGTGAACTTAAAGATCAAGTGATAATTCAGTTGCAAAATATTGCCAGACACATTTGCTGACCCAAAGCTAAATATCATATTTCAGCTGCTAATGCTCCAAATAGAATAAAGTCCATGAGAGAATGAGTCTATGGTACGCAAGAAGCGTAATAGACCAATCGGTTCCAAAGATAAAACTCCTTGAAGAAGGAGAAAAGCAAATAATCAAGATGGTCATACTAAGGAGGCAAGTGCTCTATAAGAGCACCACGACATAATACTTTATAAGACCTCATGGGAGAGGCTCAGGTACTTGAAAATAATGAGATTTCGATAAGTTATGTCTTTATCGAGTGATGAGGGAGCCGATATAATGATCGTCGACGATATTGTTGACATAATATGGCGCTGAATATTATTACTATCGACGAGGATCTTGAGCTCAAATCTGTCATGAAATTTGGACAGATAAATGATTGGCCAAATGAAAAATACGCAATGAAAATTAAATTCACCTGAAAAATATGAAATTAGTCAGATAGTCCATTGTGCAAAAAGTAAAATGAAAAACCAAGTCAATAGACATAAAGACGACTTGAGGCACAAGATGTTTTGTAAATATCCTGGCATTAATTATATGGAGACATGTTTTCATGTGGTGGATGAAACCGTCTTCAGATTTTAATATGGCAATACATGAAAAACTTGATATGTATATAATAAAAATCCTTGAAGGATTTAAATTGTTCTGAAGCACATAGAGGTTCCGGAAAAATTTGTTAAATAAAACTTCAGCAATCCTTATATGACATATATGATTTATATTTGTGTCTTGTGCAATGGGTGCACTTATATTTCTTGCTAGAACCTTGAGTATAACGTTATACTAGCAAAATTTAACTTTACTCCGATATGGAGACACTAGAATGAAATTAGTATTATATTACAAGAGAATCATTGATAGATTTATTTATTCTAACAAATATTGTCAAAGTTTTATTGGTTATGCAAATGCAGGGCATTACGTGAAGCTCGTTCTTCATACCAAGATACTAACAGGTTATAAATTAAATGACTCAACACGAATGAGACGTGTGATCTTTTTTAAAAGAAGATTCCAATAATATTGAAGACGATGCTGCTTGCATATCTCAATGGAAAGAAAGATTTATTAAAGGAGACAAAATAAAACACATTTCGCCAAAGTTTCTTTGCAGAGACGATCTTCACCGGAATGATGAAATAGATGTTCAAAAAATTCGTTCAAGTGATAATTTGGCGGAATAATTCACTAAGGCATTGCCAATCTCAACATTAGAGAAGTTGTTATACAAGCTTGGAATTCGTAGTCTTCGAAAAATAAAGTGATATTTGCATCAGGGGAAAGAATATATCCATTGTACTCTTTTTTTCCTTAGCTAAGGTTTTATCCTACTGAGTTTTCCTGACAAGATTTTTAATGAGGTACCAAGTAATACGTATTATTATATATGTGTACTCTTTTTTCTTCACTAAGATTTTTTTATACATGGTTTTTTCTTAATAAGGTTTTAACGAGGCACATTATCTGTAGACAACCAAGGAGAGTGTTATGAAATACATATTATATGGATGTCCACTAATCAAATATAACTCCCACTACTCTTCTCCATTATGTAGATAAACTCCACTACTTTTCACCATTATAGTTGTAACTCCCTCACCTCCATAGCTTCTCCATGATCTTCCCACATGATCTCAATAGTTAATACCATGTTGATGATATCCCTTTGTATTACCTTAATGTCCTGCTATAAATAGAGGGTTTGGGAACACATTGTATATACTTGAAAAATACTTGATAAAATAAGAAATCTCTTTCTTTTTCTCTATATCTATTGTCTATTTTATTGTTCCGTATTGTTACTTTGAGCTTAGTTTCTTAACATATACAATTATTACTATTTTAACTTATAACACGGGGTTTAGTTAACCCATTTTGATAAGAAAGGGGTTTTAATATTTATGACTTTAAATAAAATTGCTTACTGTATTATGTAACACTAAATAACCTATTTAGCAAAAACTTGAAAGATAATACGTGGCTTCAAATGTTTAAAGTAAATTTGTTTTGATTCAAATTTGAAACTTGTAAATTTCATAAAACATGGATGAATTTCTTCTCATTTGTTCAAATTTTGGTGGATAGAATTTCTGATATCTGTTGCTGGTGAGAGATAGCAAGTATCGCGTGGAATTAGTCTGGATGTGCACAAGTTGGACCGGAGAATACAATTATTAAAAAATTGCATAATATCTTTTATTATTAATAATTGTTAGGATTTACCCTAATTTGTTTTTCATATTTGGTATTACTTGTTACTTGAAGGAAGGATAAAATATTTAGCATAATTAATTTTACTTGTTCTAAAAAGAAAATAATGATCTCTTCCATATTTAAGAGGTTCCTTAATGTTGTGGACCTCTATAAATTGATGATCCCTCATTCACAAAAAGACAACACAATAACACACAATGTACTCCTTAAGATATTCATGTTTAAGGGAAGATTTAATATTCTTGATAAATAAAAAATTGTCTTTTATATTAGTAGATTACGGTAAATCAATTGATTAAATCATATTAACTATAATATGCCTATTGGTATAATTCTCTTTGTCGTCCGATTTATCGTCACTAAGGTTTGTATAACGACTCGACTTGTCTTTATGAAAACTTACGTCCCGTTCAACGACTTAAGGTCTCGAGCCCATTGCATAGCCCTCAACTTGTCTTAGTTCTAAGGATCTCCTTAGACCCTAACAACATCCAATACACCTCCTACACTTAATATCATAATCATCTAAGTTGGCATTCAAACGCATGCAAATACTAAAATATAAAGTCTTAGGTGGTGATATACCTATCAAATTAAATCCCTTTGAGTCTAGTTTCCAATGCATCAAACCGTTTTTTCATTTCGATGTTCCTATAAAATTTATATGAGTTTTACTGAAGACTATCCTGTCAGAAAAATGGGTTGTGTTTTGGGCTCCCAGGAGGGCGCGATGCCCGAATCAAAATGCCAAAGTCAGAAGTAAAAATTTTGGGGTGTTTTGGTTGGCGCTGAGCGCGGACCGGGATGCCAAAGGTGTGAAATTGAAATAAAAGGGACGAAGAGAGAGAAATAGCCTCATTCTTTAGAGATTAAACCTCCCCTCTCATCCTCAGGTCATCCAAGAGTTCTCATACTACCTAACGTGAGTTTTTTTAAGTGTGTTTTTATGATGATTTCACTTCTCAATCACTTGTTACAACAAGGTTTTTGTATTAAATTCCATAGGATTTCTTCAAAATCTCAAGAATACCCAAAAGTTGTCTTTCAAGATTTGGTCTACAAGAGGTATGTCTACAATCTCTAACTAATTCATGGTGATTATTTATATATGAAATATGTGTTAGTAATTATGAGATGGTGATTGGAAGCAGTAAGTGCCCAACCTAGGTGTGTTGGTATTATAGAGATTGTAAAATGAATTAATTGATAAGATTTGTGGGTTGAGAGTAAATTGTTGGGCATGCATGTGCTAAGGGAAGTTATGGATGACCTAGAGACGATTATGAGGCCAATTTGTGTGGAAGGTGATTTTTAGGTGAATAAATTTCATTGAAGGAGGTTGTTGAAAAATATACACATTAGATGTTTGATAAAATGTCTGAATGACTTCAAGTATAGAAATCTTGCTAATATTGGTGCAATTGTATTGCATTGCTGTAGATTAAAAGTTGTTTTGTGTGGTGGACCATCGTAGTATTATTAAGGGGCTAATTTCATATTTGAGCCGTCCGAAGGTGGTTTCACTCGCGAATATCATTTGAAATATCGGTTTAGTTTCGTCGAGGTAAGTATCTTGCCTAACCTTGAGTGGGAGAATTACCCCTTACGCATTGAGCCTTATGTGGAAAACTGTGTAATTGAAAAATCATGTACACGAGGTGACGAATACGTACTTGGTTTATATGTGCAAATGATATCGGTTAAAATTCTTAGACGCCCTTATGTATTAAATTGAAATATTAAATCCTCTATTTGTCATGCCTCAATCCTTGTTTGTCAGTTTGTATTTTATATGATAACTTGGTGTGATTGTCACTTGGATTTTTATGTGAATTCCGTGTGTTTGTTGATTTGATATTTCTTGAAAATAATCACATTATGGATTTTTCATCTGTAAATAATTAATTAAATAAGTTTAAATTGAGGTGTTTATATATTTATCTAAAAATTTGGATTTAAGAAAGCGTTGTTCCTTGATGAATTATTTTCCAGTTCATGTTGTTGAAATTGATATTGAGTTATAAATGCCGTAAATCATATTGAGAAAAAATGTTAAATTGTGAAATATTATTTTATTGAGTTTTTCGCTCCCGGATATTTTTGTTAAGATTTTTGTGCATATTATGGTCGAGTCATGGGCTCCTTATTGTGGAAAATAATGTATTGTTGATTTATGTGGTAGGTTGAAATATTTGAGCATTTGAGGTGCAATTTGCGATATGTTTTGATATTTGAACACTCGATGTGCAATAATTTGTGATATGCTGTAATCTTTGAGCACTTGAGGTGAAATTTATGAGATGTTGTGATATTGGCACATGATATTATTGGGAGGTTTGTTCGGGTGTTTGCACGAGGTTTCTGCCGTGTATTGTTACTATTGATATATGCACATGCGGCGTGACAAGGTGGGCTATATATGTGGGTTTGCGCATGTGGCGAGATAAGGTGGAAATATTATTATGCGCGTGCGGCGAGACAAGACGGGCATTTCCTTTATTATTGCGCACGTGGCGAGACCAGGTGGACTATGTCGGGAATTGATTTGTGATGACTTATGATGGCCTGGGAGTATTGTTGTTGTTGATATTTGTGTTGGGACTATGAGGCGGTATTTCGGGAGTGTCCTTTGTTTAAATTTATTTATGATTTGGGACTACGAGGCGGTACCCCGGGAGTGTCCTTTGTTGATATTTTTATGGCTGCACTTACCTTTGGTTGTTTTATTTTTCCGTAATATGTAAATTCATGTGTTCTCCGTGATGTATTAATTGACTTATTATTAAGTATTTTGTATTTCTTGTAGTATTGTGTTACCTTTGGCTTTTTCGTACGAGACTTTGAGGATTTGTATTTCTGGTTTGTACTTGTTCTTGATGATTGAGTTGATTTAAATAAAAGAAATTACTATTATGTTTTAATTTAATAATTTTACATCCAAATAATTTCTTTGTTGATTTCTTACTTAGTTTAAAAACTGTAAACTTACTCTATTGAAAATAAATTGATCATGCGGATCTTATATACATTGATATATTGGCACGTGAGTTTTCCGTGCGGTATTTATAGAAATATGGGCACGAGGTGCCGTGGAATTATCAAAGTGGGCTGAGACGCGTGTTACGAAAATATGAAAGTGGACTAAGACCCGTATTTTATGATTATGAAATCATGTGTCACAGAGTGACTTTTATTTGAAAGAATTTAATATTCAAAAGATATTTATTTGAAAGAAGTATATTCGGAAGGTATTTATTCGAAAGAATTATATGTGAAAGATTTATATTTGAAGGACTTGATTAATTTGTTGTACATGTGTTATGTTACACCCTATGCGTCCCAAGGTGGCGTAATAAATATGAGACTTGTTAATAACGATTTAAATGAGTTTAAAGTCATAATATGACTATATATGATATTTGGATAGAAAATATAGAGTTTGGAAAAAATTGGATTTAAGTTGCGGAAAAACAGACTAAGGATTTTAAATCCTTTCGTGTGCTATATGAGGTGTTTTGGGACAAATTATATACCATATTGAAGGTCTTGGAATTTAGTTTTCAATTCTTTTAACCATTCGTTCATACGACATCCGGATAAAAAGATATAAGCGTCGAAAGATGGACCAATGAGAGGGTGCCAAGCTAGCACCTCTTTGACTTTTCAAAAGTTGATATATAGATCTTAACTCCTCTCTCTCTTCATTTTTACATAGAACCCGACCAGAGAACACCATAAAACCTATCCTTGAGCTCTCTAATAGTGTTTCAAAGAATACTAACATTCCGGGTACGAAATCGAGAAGCGATAACATCAGAACGATCCCTATGACGTAAGTATCATTAGACCGCCTCTCTTTTTTCTTTGTAGTTCGAGTTTTGTAAGGTACTTCATAGTTAAGAAACGTCTAATTTCTGTATTTAAGTGTTTAAATATCAAGGGGGTTGATAAATTGGTTTCCTAATATTTAGAACTCACGGGACGGTGATCGGAAGCAGTGAGTTCGATTTATTTCACTTTTATGGACTGTTTTGTAATCCACTCGTGTTGGCCTATTGTGCTGCTGATTTATGGAATTTAGAAGGATGGAGGGCATGGAGAAATGCCACATGTGGTAGGGTAGTAGACTGGTCGCTCGTCGTTGCAATTTCAGGCTAATTGATAACTTATTGATTGGGTATGTTATGATATATTTGGGGGTTTTATTGTATTGAAGGTCCCGAATTGTAGTTGGGTTGTTTTGGAGTTGCTGATTGTATTGAGTTTGTATCTCGCATATAGTAGGCTTGAGGGAGCAGTAAAATTAGGGGAAATGCTGCCCGTTTTATTTTAGAATCGAGCTATCATTTGAGATACGTGATATACCACTGCCATCTAAGTTGTACACGTATTTCTTTGTTATAGGGTTGGAACGCTAGTTGTCATAAGCTTGTTATTGAGTTGCATTGCCGATTTGAGGTATGTTAAGGCTATCCATTATTTTCTTTTGGCATGATCTATATGTTACAAATAAAACGTGCAAATGAGGAACTTTCATAAATGACTCTATTCATAGAAGTACTAGGTGTGCCTATGTTCTTGATTTCTCATATGTCCTATTATTATATCTTCTATTCATGGGTATCACAAAAATACATAAGTTGCTAAAGTTTATCCGAAGGCATATTGATCTTATGACATTCTGAGAAATCTTACTGACTTACTTCATTATGCATTGCATTCATTTATGCATTGCATTCATTTATACATGTACATTGACTCATGACCAGATGTCGTTATATACACATATATTATATGTATATGGGATATGAGAAAAGGTTATGGAGTTATATACGCACCACCACCAGATCAGCTGGTATACGGTGATGATTTCACCCATAGTGGCCGAGACGATATGATGGGATTCCCTCAGAAGCTTGATGATGTTATGTCCGCATATACCTATGCATGGTATGACATTTATACGCACATGCATGACATTATAAATTTTTCATGATTCACAAAGCTATTCAGAATTACAGGTTGAATTCTGTCACGACCCAAAATCCGACTAGCCGTGATGGCACCTAACCTAACCTACTAGGTAAGCCAATTATCAACTATCCAATTCCAATGAATATAATAAGGCAATAAATTAAAAGAAAATATATGAAACCAATACATTTTCCCAAGAACTGGTAGTACAAATCATGAGCTTCTAAGAATAGAGTTTACAAAACTGGTACGAAATAAATACATCATCTGTTTGAAAAGTACATAAACATAGTTTTATGAATCTAAGGCAATCATGATCAAGAGGCAGCTACAACCGGAACGCAGGTACATCCTCAAATTTTGGCTCCTTTCGATCACAACAACGTCAGCAGTTGATATTTGCACGCAAGGTGCAGAAGTGTAGTATGAGTACAACTGACCCCATGTATTCAACAAGTAACAAACCTAACCTTAGGCTGAAAGTAGTGACGAGCTTGTACCAAGGTCAGGGTCCAGCTCCAATAACCAACAACAGTTCATAACAACATGAAGCGAGTAATACAAGAAGTAACTCAGAAAAATAAGCGCTCAACTACATCATGATTTCTGAAAATAGTTCTACATTTCCAGTGTATCAGTGAAAATCCAAATCGTTTACCAAAAATATAAGTAAGTTTGAAAACAGTAATTTTTCCCAAGAATCCTTTCAATAATGAATGACGTGATACCGTATAATATGAGAAAAATGTATCTCTATGCTTGTATGTCAAATGTGTATGTCAATGCGATGCAACTCAGTGATAAATCATATGCATACGCTCAGGGTATCATTTCACTCAGTCCTCCCAATCACTCAGTCCTCACAGTCACTCATGTCTCACAGTCACTCAATCCTCCCAAATCACTCGGCACTCGCGCTCGGCACTCGTACTTGGCACTCGCACTTAATAGGCACTTGCGCTCACGGGGGTGTGTATAGACTCCGGAGGGGCTCCTTCACCCCAAGCGCTATAATCTGCACGGACAACTCACGTGCTATAGTATCAATATCTGCATCTACACAATCAGACTCTCGGCCTCACTCAGTCATCAATCTCTCCAGTCTCTCTCTCATGGGCTCACAATGTCATGAAAATAGCCCGAAAATGATGATATGATGTATCAATAAATTACAACATAGACTGGAATATGATATGTAATGAAATAAATATGACTGAGTATGAATTTTCAATTTAAAACAAATAATTCACAGCAATATGATCTCTGTGGGTCCCAATAATATTGGCACATAGCCTCAACATAATTTTTAATATGATTCTCAGCTCAATTTCTTTAATACATAAAACTGCATAGAAAATGCCAAGATTATTTGACTACAAAAGTTTACGGAAATAATGATGTCACAATTTCTATGGTGCACGCCCACACACCCATCACCTAGCATGTGCGTCACCTCTCAACAATTCACATAATACATATATTCAGGGTCCATACCTTCAGCTCCAAAATTAGAAGAGTTAGTTACCTCGAACAAGACTAAATCAATGTCGAGCAAGCTAAACAATGCTCCAGAAATTCCATTCTGCGCGTATCAACTTCCAAAACGGCTCGAATCTAGCCACAATTAATTTGATTCAGTCCACAAAATGTTTAGGAATTAATACCATATGAAAATATAATTTGTACATAAAAATTCGAAATTTAACTCAAAACATCGCTCGTGGGGCCCACATCTCAGAACCCGATAAAAGTTACAAAATCCGAAAGACCATTCAACCACGAGTCTAACCATATCAAATTTACTTAATTCCGATATCAACTCGACCCTCAAATCTTCAAATTAAACCAAGAGAGTTTTCTAATCTTTCCAACTTAATTCACCCATTAAATGTTAAAAATGACCATGGATTCGGGTAATTTGACCAATAATGAGTTAAGAACATTTACCCCATTGTTTTCCTTGAAAATATCCCAAACATCGCCTCTTCCCGAGCTCCAATCCGTCAAAAATGGAAAATGGGACGAAGTCCCATTTTTAGAACCTAAACTTTCTGCCCAGGCTTTTTTTCTTCGCGAACGCGGTCAGTGCCTCACGTTCGCGAAGCACAAAATTGATCCCGCCCAAATTTCTCCTTTGCAAACGCGACATCCCCCTCGCGTTCGCGAAGCACAAAGTGCATCTACCTCAGTTCCTTCTACGCAAACGCGTTTAACCAATCACGAACTCGGTGCTTTGTTTCCCCCTCACTACGCGAACGCGACACCCCCTACGTGAACGCGTAGACCAATTGCTTGGTGTCCTCAACTGCTTCCTCTCTTCTTTGCGAACGCATAACACCTCTCGCGTTCGCGATGCACACCCTATCCACCCTTCGCGGACGCGTCCTTCTCACGAACGCGAAGAGAAAATATTGCTAGCCTCTCAATTCCTCTTCGTGAATGCGAGGCTCCACTTGCGAACGCGATGAAGGAAACCAGATGGTGCATCAGAAAAATTCCAGCAGAGTTCCAAGTCCAAAATCCAACCCGTTAACCATCCGAAACTTACCCAAGGCCCCCGGGATCTCAACCAAATACACCAACAGGTCTTAAAATACCATACGAACTTAGTCGAAGCCTCAAATCACCTCAAACAACGCTAAAACCATGAATCATACCCCAATTCAAGCCTAATGAACTTTGAAATTTCAAGTTTCCACAAACGATGTTGGAACCTATCAAATCAAGTCCGGTTGGCCTCAAAATTTGCACACAAGTCATAAATGACATAGCAGAACTATTAAAATTTTCAGAATCGGATTTCGACCCCGATATCAAAAACTCAACCCCCGGGTCAAACTTCTCAAAAATTTGACTTTTGTCATTTCAAGCCTAATTCTACTACGGACCTCCAAATAATTTTTTGGACAGGCTCTTAAGTCCAAAATTACCATACGGAGCAACTGAAATCGTCAGAATTTGAATCCGAGGTCACTTACACATAGATCAATATCCAGTCGACTTTTCCAGCTTAAGTTTTCTATTTAAGAGATTAAGTGTCTCATTTCACTCTGAATTCTCTCCGGACCTGAACTAACTAACCTGATAAGTCATACAACATCTATAAAGCACAAACGGAGTAGTAAATGGGGGAACGGGGCTGTAGTGCTCAAAACGACCGGCCGGGTCATTACATTCTCCCCCACTTAAACATACGTTCGTCCTCGAACGTTCCAAGAGTTGTTTCCAAGCCATCAAATCACTATTACATATTACCACTCATGTACCCGGGGATAATCCCATGTCACCCTATTCCACATAGGCCTGATAACACAATACAACTGAAAATCCTTAATTTAACCTTAGCCCAAAAACCTTGGAATTCAATTCCCAACCTTCAGAATTTCTTTTCAAGACACGAATCTTACATTTACGCATTGTTTGAGTCTGAACAAGCTGCATCGAGCTATAACTATAATCACGAATATAATCACCCAGCATATTACACAACTCACCCGCTCGTAGCACTATTCCTGATCACAGTAACTACTCCACACCAACCAAGTACTAGCATTAAACCCCATATCGAACAAAGCCTCATCTCAACACCTTTGTACACTGTTGATAATAAAATAAACACGTAGAATCTCGTAACCCCTTATCAGATCAACAAGTCATGGAGCTCTCTCGCCCCAACCAGAACCATAATCCCCTTTTTAGCGGACTTTCAATGTCATCTTCCCAAATATACCGTAATCAAACCTGACAGTACCCATTCTGGGTCCAATGACCTTATATTATTAAACACAACTATCCCACATACATGCCACACCAATATAACTTAGAGCCACAAATCGTGCCATCCGTGCACCAATATGCTAAAATTCAAATGTACTCAGTCATGGAAAAATGACTCAAATGAGAGAATTGCCCCGCAAGATTAACAAGTATCGCCATAAAGAAATGCTGAAAATCTATCACACACCGTAGAACCATCACACGATTCTAGCACAAGGTTCATACCTTAACATAACTTCACTACAATGCGTGACCCCATCCAAATGCTAGTCTATATTATCTAACTAGAGCCACCCTGCTCATAAATCAATAACGACGGAGAGGCAAATGACAAAATGCCACACAAAACCTGAAAGAACATAATCAATACGCAATCGATCATGCAATACCGAAATACTCATCTTGCTCAAATTCCTCCATGAGGACCCCAATAGAACCGCACCATGGGTGCATATAACCAATGAATCACAACTCCTCGTAGCATAAAGAAGTAACTCACAGATCATTTCATAACAATAATAAGCTCAACATCAACTGAATGGCACATTCTTCGACAATAGTAGTATGGAGCCAACCAATATGACTCGTTGTAGAATACACCTCCTAATTGGGCCTACCAATGGACTCCCAAATCAAATCTGGTCACCCACAAATAGATAAATAACCCTCCGAAAATCCACAATGACTGAGTATACATATTATTATCTGGATAGCTTTGGTCACGACCTCATAGTTTACAACCATGAAATAACCTGCTCATGAAAACTCTTAGTCTCCAAATCCATAGAACACATGAATCACCATTTCTGATCCAATCTCCACCGCCCGAATGACTATCACATCCTTCATGCACGATCATCCCACTTGGAATATTTCCATAATTCTTCCGTGCCACATAGCACTAATTTGAATATCAGCAGTCTAACAACCTGGACAGTGTCGCACTACCTATGAAATATCCATGATTCAAAATATAGTGCGCCTTTTGAAATGTACACTCTACTCACGCAATACCAATTAGTTATAGTATTCATCTAAATATCGAAAATCGTTCATGACCTCTAAGAATTTATGACCTCTCTTTCAAAACTAAACTATGACCTTGCACACACCAACCTTAATCCCACACAACACACTGCATCTATTATGCCATCATATGAAAAATACGAGAACCTCATAATCATTCTGAGTCACAAGTAGAATACATATCCAATTAGCCAGAAGCCTTCCATTTGATCCCATCCAGTATAAATCACAACACTCAACATGCTCCTCAGGCCGATAGGAAAATACCCATCTCAAACCGTGGTAGAAATCCTCGAGAATGCCTTGGAATCCATTTGCACATAATCAAGCCATTAGGTTTAAATCTTTCTAACTCAACCAAGCCACGCAGGTCGCCAAACCCAAGAGTATTGCCATAAAGTACTTGTAGAAAACCCCCACATCATAAGCACCCAAAGAACCGATCATATTCATTACCATACTGATCCAACCTACTACAAAGATGTCCTATTTCTCTGAGTCCCTTCCGAATTTGTCTTCAGATTGATACTTCTCCTTGCTAAAACACCACGATCTTTAGCCACAACTCACCCCACAAACCTTAGCATAGAACCACAATGCCCTACGGCCCATAAACAAATGTATTCTTCTTAGCACCTCCATAATTGCCACAACTGTAACACTCACCCATCCCATGATTTTCATATACTCATAAAGCGCAATATAACCCATATCCAGAAATTTCCTTACTCGAGTCATTCTCGAACTCCACCTCTGCAAGTCATCATTGATTCCGAAGTATACTTTAGACCAAAACAAAAATTTGACACATACCCAAGAATTCATTTGTCCATAGCAGACTCCCCCACTTGGCTCAAAGCCATAAATTAAAACACTCGATAACTCATAATTTCCATACTCTATTACTGTCATAATACCACAGTCAGTAAAATGAAAATTCTTCTCAAGCTCATACTACGCCAACCAGAAAAATACCTCAATTGTCAGCTATACTCGCAATCATTCTCCTATCACTCAAGTCAACTTTCTCAACCAGATTCAAATTCAAATCCCAACACATACGCCCCATTGGCAGAAAAGAAACTCTCTACTCACATCATACGGAACACACCTACCTTAAATTGGTATCTTGTTATACCCTTTTCGCAGTTACAATTACTATGAAATCACTTAATCTTTTCGAGTCCAAAATCATTAACCAGACATGAGAATTTAATTTTTCCCAAAAATTAACAACGTGAAAGATCCTTCAAAACATTTACACTAGAGACTGTACGTAACATCAAAACGAAAATCAAGCACCCAATGGCCTTCCTTTATATTTCAAGGAAATCCTTCTCGTCACATTCAAACAATCTGAACACATCTCGTGATCGCATCATACTCACCATATAGTCATTCCACCGCTCATCGAGCCACAAATCTCACTCGTAGGGACATTATCAGACATATGAGTCCAATTATACAAGTTACAACTGAAGCTACCGAGCTTAAGCTGCGGTCTAACCATGGCCTCAAGTCCTCCAGATTGGCCCATCACTAAAACATAAAATACACACCTCGAACCTCTTTCATAGAATCACAAACCGGCAATGCACAGCTGATACCGAGCGCTCATGTGAGCATACGAATGCGTGGAAGGAATTCAAAGAGTTATGTCTCAAGCTGAATCAATTTCGCACGATAAGGAAAGAAAGATGGGTAGTATATATCCTAAATGCCCTGTAGCCTCTCGAATATAAGTATGGACGTCATCATACCGATCCGCAAGACTCTACTAGACACTTGCTCGTGACTTATAGAACCTATGAACCTAGAGCTCTGATACCACTTTGTCACAGCCCAAAATCCGACTAGCCGTGATGGCACCTAACCCAACCCACTAGGTAAGCCAATTATCAACTATCCAATTCGAATGAATTTATTAAGGCAATAAATTAAAAGAAAATATATAAAACCAATACATTTGCCCAAGAACTGGTAGTACAATTCATGAACTTCTAGGAATAGAGTTTACAAAACTGGTACGAAATAAATACATCATCTGTTTGAAAAGTACATAAACAGAGTTTTATGAATCTAAGGCTACTATGAACAAGAGGCAGCTACAACCGGGATGCAGGTACATCCTCAAATTTCGGCTCTCGTCGATCTCAGCAATGTCAGCAGTCGATATCTGCACGCAGGATGAAGAAGTGTAGTATGAGTACAACCGACCCCATGTACTCAATAAGTAACAAACCCAACCTTAGATTGAAAGCAGTGACGAGCTTGTACCAAGGTTAGGGTCCAGCTCCAATAACCAACAACAGTTCATAACAACATGAAGCGAGTAATACAAGAAGTAACACAGAAAAATAAATGCTCAGCTACATCATGATTTTTGAAAATAGTTTTGTCTTTCTAGTGTATGAGTGAAAATCCAAATCGTTTACCAAAAATATAAGTAAGTTTGAAAACAGTAATTTTTCCCAAGAACCCTTTCAACAATGATAAGATGTTTTATTTTCTTTCCAGATAACCAGTGGAAAATACATCACTATGCCCATATGCCAATATGTGTGAAAAGTCATGAATGACGTGATACCGTACAACATGAGAAAAATGCATCTCTATGCCTGTATGTCAAATGTGCATGTCAATGCGATGCAACTCAGTGATAAAATCATATGCATACTCTCAGAGTATCATTTCACTCAGTCCTCCCAATCAATCAGTCCTCCCAGTCACTCAGTCCTCACAGTCACTCAGTCCCCACAGTCACTCATGCCTCACAGTCACTCAATCCTCCCAAATCACTCGGCACTCGCGCTTGGCACTCGCACTCAATAGGTACTTGCTCTCACTAGGGGGTGTGTAAAGATTCCGGAGGGGCTCCTTCGGCCCAAGCGCTATAATCTACACAGACAACTCATGTGCTGCACGGATAACTCACGTGCTATAGTATCAATATATGTATCCGCACAATCAGGCCCTCGGCCTCACTCAGTCATCAATCTCTCCAGTCTCTCTCTCATGGGCTCACAATGTCATAAAAATAGCCCAAAAATGATGATATGATGTATCAATAAATAACAACATAGACTAGAATATGATATGTAATTAAATGAATGTGACTGAGTATGAATTTTCAATTTAAAACAAATAATTCACAGCAATATGATCTTTGTGGGTCCCAAAAATACTGGCACATAGCTTCAACATAATTTTTAATATGATTCTCAGCTCAATTTCTTTAACACATAAAACTGCATAGAAAATGCCAAGATTATTTGACTACAAAACTCAAAGGAAATAATTATGTCACAATTTCTATGGTGCACGCCCACGCCCGTCATCTAGCATGTGTGTCACCTCTCAACAATTCACATAATACATATATTTAGGGTTCATACTCTCAACTCCAAGATTAGAAGAGTTACTTACCTCGAACAAGACGAATCCAATGTCGAGCAAGCTAAACAATGCTCTATAAATTCCATTCTGTGCATATCAACTTCCGAAACGGCTTGAATCTAGCCACAATTAATTTGATTCAGTCCACAAAAGTTTTAGGAATTAATTCCATATGAAAATATAATTTTTACATAAAAATCCAAAATTTAACTCAAACAATCGCTCGTGGGGACCATGTCTCGGAACCCGACAAAAGTTACAAAATTCGAAAGCTCATTCAACCACGAGTATAACCATATCAATTTTACTTAATTCCAACATCAACTCGACCCTCAAATCTTCAAATTAAACCAAGAGGGTTTTCTAATCTTTCCAAATTAATTCGCCCATTAAATGTTAAAAACAACCGGGGATTCGGGTAATTTGACCAATAATGAGTTAAGAACACTTACCCCGTTGTTTTCCTTGAAAATCTCCCAAAAATCGCCTCTTTCCGAGCTCCAATCCGTCACAAATAGAAAATGGGACGAAGTCCCATTTTCAGAACTTAAACTTTCTGTCCAGGCTTTTCTTCTTTGCGAACGCGGTCAGTGCCTCGCGTTCGCGAAGCACGAAATTGATCCCGTCCAAATTCCTCCTTCGTGAACGCGACATCCCCCTCGCGTTCGTGAAGTACAAAGTGTATCTGCCTCAATGCCTTCTATGCAAACGCATTCAACCAATCGCGAACTCGGTGCTTTGTTTCCCCCTTACTACGCGAATGTGACACCCCGTACGCGAACGTGTAGACCAATTTCTTGGGGTCCTCAGCTGCTTACTCTCTTCTTCCCGAACGCGTAACACCTCTCGCGTTCGAGATGCACACCCTGTCCACCCTTCGCGAACGCGTCCTTCTCTTCATGAAAGCGAAGAGCAAATATTGCCAGCCTCTCAGTTCCTTCACGAACGTGAGCCTCCACCCGCGAACGCGATGAAGGAAACCAGATGGTGCGTCAGAAAAATTTCAGCAGAGTTCCAAGTCCAAAATCCAACCCGTTAACTATCCGAAACTTACCCGAGGCCCCCGGGACCTCAACCAAATACACCAACAGGTCTTAAAATAACATATGAACTTAGTCGAAGCCTCAAATCACCTCAAACAATGCTAAAACCATGAATCATACCCCAATTCAAGCCTAATGAACTTTGAAATTTTAAGTTTCCACAAACGATGTTGGAACCTATCAAATCAAGTCCGGTTGGCCTCAAAATTTTCACACAAGTCATAAATAACATAGCAGATCTATTAAAATTTTCAGAATCAGATTCTGACCCCGATATCAAAAAATCAACCCCCGGGTCAAACTTCTCAAAAATTCGACTTTCGTCATTTCAAGCCTAATTCTACTACGGATCTCCAAATAATTTTCTGGACAAGCTCTTAAGTCCAAAATTACCATACGGAGCTACTGAAATCGTCAGAATTCGAATCCGAGGTCGCTTACACATAGATCAACATCCAGTCGACTTTTCCAACTTAAGCTTTCCATTTAAGAGACTAAGTGTCTCATTTCACTCTGAATTCTCTTCGGACCTGAACTAACTAACCTGATAAGCTATACAATAGCTATAAAGCACAAACGGAGCAATAAATAGGGGAATGGGACTGTAGTGATCAAAATGATCGGTCGGGTTGTTACAAGTTCTTTAATCCATGCTTCTTTCATGTCTTTTATATACTACTTTCATGCCTTATATACTCGGTACTTTATTTGTACTGACATCCCTTTTACTTAGGGACGCTGCGTTTCATGCCCGCAGTTCCCGATAGACAGGTTCAGAGTTCTCCTAGTAGGCTATCAGCTCAGCGGAATGTGTTTGTGCACTCCACTTGCTCCGGAGTTGCCTATTTGGTCAGTATGATTTAAATATATATTGATTGATATGGCGGGGCCCTGTCCCGAACTTTATGATATTTATGTACTCTTAGAGGCTTGTAGACAAATTTCATGTATATGGATACTTGTATGGCCTTATCGGCCTATGTTTTGAGTATACAAATGATCATGTCGGCCTTATAGGCCCGTATGTCACATGTATACGTTTTTATATCATGTTGGGTCATCCTATGTCTAGTATTCCCTTATGTTTTATTCCCATTATCTCATGACGGCCCTTCTGTCCCACTTACCCATGACGGTATGATAAAAAAGATATGTTACGTTGGTACTCGATTGTGTAAGATTCCGGATGCCGGTCGCGGCCCTGCGGTTTGGGTCATGACATGTTCCTTATTCGTTTGAGTAATAATTATGGTGTTCTTATTGCCTTGCTGTTTATATCACTGGTTGATTTTTGTTGTTATCACTGCTAGTTATTTTTCAGTACTATTGTATACTGCTATATTGCACAGGTTATTTGACTAGTGAGTGTCTTGACTGTACCTCGTCACTACTCCACTGAGGTTAGTCTTGATACTTACTGGGTACCGATTGTGGTGTACTCATACTACACTTTTGTATATTTTTGTACAGAGTCAGGTATTGGAGATATCGGATTCGGACAGAGATTAGAATGTGATCGTAAGGATTTAAGGTAGGGCTACTTGGTCGTCGCAGTCCCTTGGAGTCTTTTCATTTTTATTGTACTGTCCACTCTTATTCAAACAGTATTCTATATTCGATCTTTGGGATCACTGCATGTACTCAGTAAGAGTTCGTGACTCAATATTACCAGTCTTTGGAGGTTGTTATTATTATTTTCGCTTTTAGTTTCGACACTTGAATTAAATTATATGTTTCAAAAAAAAAATGGCTCAAAATGTAATTGTAATCGGCTTACCTAGTCTTAGAGACTAAGTGCCATTATGACGCCTATGGTGGGATTTTTGGTCGTAACAGCTTGCGTTGTTAGCTTTTGCATGATGCCTTGTTATTACGATCCCAATAAGTGATATCATAGCCAATGGTTGAATCGAGGTTGAAGACAGGTTCAAGCCGAGTTTCGCTCAAGCTATGGCCAATTTGACGATATGTTTAAAAAATATGTCAGAAGTACTACATGCTAAGAAATGTTTCGACCATATTTTCAATATACTTTTAATGTAGTGTCTCTAACTTTTATCCAATGGTTACTTTTAATGCATGAGCTCCACTTTTAATCCTGCTTATTTTTTACGCAGTGCTTCAGTTTTAATCCTACTCACTTTTAATGCAGGACCATAATATTTTTGACATGTGCTCACTTTTGACGCATAAAACCAAAATTTCAATCAATACTTTCTTTTAATCATGACAAACAATAGTGATGAAGATTATGTGAAAAAGGCGAATCAAGCTTTATCAAGAAAATTCAGGCCAATGAAAAGGTTTGCTCTAATTTGCTTTTTATATTTGGATTTACATGTTACTTGAGAGGAGGGTAAAATCTTTACCATAACTAATTTTGCTTCTCTTAACAAAAAAATATAAACTCTTCCATATTTGACATATTTCTTTCATAGAAGGTTGTGGACCTCTTTAAAGAGGATTTCTTTTTCACACAAAGATAGCATAATATAATCCATAATATAGTCCTTAAGAGAGACATGTTTAAGGGAGAATTTATGTTAGTCAATTGACCAATTAACTTTCTTTGTCATCTGATTTATCATCACCAAGGTTTGCTTTGTTACCTTCCACATAACGCTTTGTTATTTTGATCCTAATAATAATACGGTCTTTAAGCAACATCATTTCAGAGGTCTTGTTTATACGAATGATAAGATCTAATGCTAGTATTTAAAAAAATACGTCAACCCGGAAAAAAATAGAGGTGAAAAGAAATACACAATTTATATAATCACCTAATTTTCAAATAATAGCAAAATTAAGAGTACATAATTCTAATGCATCTAATTTTCTGCATGGTTTCAAGCATTAAATTTTTTATTATTTGAAAAAATATATATTTAAAAACTATGTAAAACTATTGCTTGAAAAAGAATAGTTTAAACAAATGTCACTTTTTAGAGTGATATGTTTGATGTTGTAACTACCCGACCGGTCGTTTCGAGTTTTAGTGCGTCGTCCGGCTGTTTGAGGCCTTGGTTAGCTTCACTTCATGTCCTATGACTTGTATGTGTGGTCGGATTTGAATTTCGGGAAGTTCGAAATTGATTTGGAAAGAAAATTTTAAATTCCAAAATTTTAAGTTGGAAGAATTGACTAATGTTTGACTTTTGAGTAAACAACCTCGGAATCAAAATTTGAAGGTTCCAATAGGTTCGTATGATAATTTCGGGTTTGGGCATGTGTTCGGGTTCAGTATCGGGTGGTCCGGGAGTATTTCAGTGCCTATTATGGGAAGTTGGCATTTTAGAAGTTCTTGAATTTCATAAATTTGATTTGAAGTGGATTTTGATGTTATCGATGTCTGTTTTGAGTTTCGAGCCTTGGAATATGTTCGTATCGTGATTTGTGACTTGCATGTAAATTTTAACGTCATTCCGGGATGTTTAAGTGTAATTCTGACGCTTTCGGTGAAGTTTGAAGGTTGGAAAGTTGAAAGAAAGGTTTTTGGCCGTTGATTTGTAATTTTGATGTTGTTTGACGTGATTCGAGGCTTCGATTAAGTCTGTATCGTGTTTTGGGATGTGTTGGTATGTTTGGAAGGGGTCCCGAGGGCCTCGGGTGCGAATCGGATTGGAACAGATGGAATTTGTACTTGGAGGAACTGCTGAAGCTTAAGGCTTCTGGTGCGATCGTAGCAGCGAGGTTATGGTCGCCGATGCGAGATCGCAGAAGCAGCCAAGGGGTCGTAGAAGCGGTAGGGAGTGAGGCTGGTTAGATTTGCAGGTGCGAGGATTTTACCGCATATGCGGGCTCGCACATACGGGAGGAAAAGTGCAAAAGCGGAAGTGGTCTGGGACTGGATGATCGCAGGTGCGGGTGCTATAGCGCACTGGCGGAGCCGCAGGTGCAGAGTGGTGCTCGAGCTAGGGAGTCCGCAGATGCAGATGAATTCTGCAGAAGTAGATGCGCACCTGCGATTGAATGTCCGCAGAAGCAGAAAAAAAGGTTGGCACCTTGGGGGAAGCTGCAACTGCGAGGTAGCTTCCGCAAAAGCGGAGCCGCAGAAGCACAAGGAGTTCCGCAGGTGCGGAAAATCGACTGGGAAAATTGTTTAAAAATCGGGGTTTTGCTCATTTCACTCTTGGTTTGGGCAATTTTTGGAGAGTTTCAAGGGGAGATTTTCATCATCAATAGCATGGTAAGCTATACCCATCTATTGTAAGTTAAATACATGGATTCTATAAGGATTTAAATATAAAAATTAGTAAAATTTTGGAATTTTGGTAGAAAACCTAGAATTTGGTATTTTTGAACTTTTAACCACGAAATTGGACATGGAATTAGAAATAAATTATGTATTTGAGTTCGTGGTGTTATAGATAATGATTGTCTTCAAAATAAATTTGAAATCCGGGTATGTGGGTCTGAGGGTTGACTTTATCGACTTTTCGAGCGGAGTTGGGAATTATTATAAATTGATTAATTATGGGTAATAGAGTATATATATTTATGGATTTGCACATTGTTTGACTAGTTTTGGAGAGAAAGACATCGGTTTGAGGTGTTAGAGTGGTGTTGGAGCCGGCTATGGAACTTCGTAGTGAGGTAAGTCTCTTATCTAACTCTGTGAGGGAGAAACTACCCCTAGGTAATGTATTTGATATATGCTACTTGTTTCGGGGCTACGTACGCACGAGGTGACCAGAGTCCGTGCATAGCTAGATTCATGTTATATCCGGGTAGACTTAGGTTCCCGCCATGCTATAACTGTACTATTTGAGTTGTCCCTTTCTTATTAAATTTCTTTATTTTACGTTACGACTTGAGACTAGACTTGCATAGAGTGATAGACTTGCTATTGTAGAGATTTGACGCGTTGCGTGATTAACCGTGGAATAATTTTACTCCACTTACGAATTTCTGTCGTGCTATGCATTTTCCTCGAAAGGTTTTCCTTTAAATTTATATCTCACACGTTTATTCGTGAGTGGGGTCAAGGGCCCGTTAAAGCTTCTTATTCTAATGGGATCGAGTCGTTTGCCTCGGCAGGATTATGTACCACACTCTCATGGGAGTGGGTTATTCGCCTCGATAGTATAATAAATGCATCTATGGTTCGTGTCGTTCGACTCTCAGTAGTGCACACAGTATGATGGGATTGGTCCGTACACCTCGAAATTTCTATAAAATACTCATATGGAATCGTGCATAATATTTGATAAGAAACCAGTGTATCTGCGAGTTTTCCTAATTTGGATTGTGACGACCTATCTGGTGAGGTCCATTATATATATATATATATATATATGTATATGTATATATGTATATGTATATATGCATGCTTTGGTTGAGGAGGTAACTGCTAATTGAGAGCTTGAGTTTATTGTTGAGAGGAAGATTGTACCACGTATTTATACTTGTTTATTTCGTTTACTTACTCTGTCTCACATCTGTTTACTTCTTACTGTACAAGATTTATTGGACCACTAGTAAGTGTTGATGTCGATCCCTCGTCACTACTTCTCCTGGGTTAGGCTAGATACTCATTGGGTACGCATTGATTTACGTACTCATGTTTCACTTATTGTACTTATTGTGCAGGTACATGTATGTCTGGTGGTCTTTTGACGCAAAGGCGCGGTTATTGCGGGGACTTTACCGTGAGCTGCATTCGATGTTATGATCTGAAACATGTAGAGTCTCCATCAGAGTTATTTATATTCTCCTGTCTAATTCGTATTCCAGACATATGTTGTATTTTATTATATTTCCTAGTTGATGCTCATGCACTTGTGACACCGGGTTTTGGGGGTTCCTACTAGTCGTTCATCATTGTTGTTCACGTAAATATTATCGTTTTGCTTTGTAAACTCTATTTCATACTATTTAATTAATGAAAATTATGATTTTAAAATAATAAGATGAGTAATTAAGTTGATCAATCACTGTTGGCTTGCCTGACGGCGGTGTTAGGCACCATCACGACCTTTAGTGAATTTTGGATCGTGACATAGGCATTTTAAAAATATATAATCTACCTTATACTTTGTTCAATGTGTTTTATGTGACGACGTTTGAAGTAGGATGATAATTCACTTAATCTTTATCTGAATACACACATAAAGTCTTAAACTCTTTGAAATAAAATTGATATTTTTAAAAACTATATAAAAAGTACAATAAGTCACCATTATTAATATTTTTGAAATTATTTTCTCACATATCAAAGAAAAATAGTTTTGCCAAAATAATGGAGTATATATTTACTTGTTCATCCCGTTTACTTCACGTTAAACCCGCTAGCCCACGAGAGACAAGTTTTCGTCCAATCCATATAGTCATCCCTCTTTACCCAAATTTCTCTTCTTAATCAGCATTTCACATTCATTTATGCATTTTATTATATAGGAAGATACTCGTTATGTTACGATAATTGGAATCTGAGAGAGAATTTAGCTACAACTAAGAAGAAAATAAGAAGAAGTTAGGGTTAGATAAGATAGTTTCATTCATAGTCCAATTAAGATAATCACAAAGGGTCTTATGCACCCCGCTACCGGAGAAAACATCCTAACAACTCTCAGGGACTATTCAATAAATACTGAACAATAATAAATGTAACTACTAAGGGACTAAAGAGTATTCACTAGAATGCTTAATTATATTAACCAACTTAATGACAAGTACCATCTTCAAAGCAGTTGGTACTATGCTTTACACTCTTATTCTATAATCTTTGTATCAGTCCTTCCCCCTTAAAAATTTCCTTGTCCTCAAGGAAGGAAGTTAGGGAAACGAACTCTTAAGGCCTGGTAGTCCTCCCAAGTAGCATGATCAGGTGGAAGTTTATCCCATTGCACCAACACCTGTGTGACTGCCTTATTTCCTTTCTGTACCATGCGCCTTTCCAGAATCTTCTGAGGTTGTGGGCACTATGGACTTGAAAGTTCCACCACTGGCGAATTGTTAATTGCTTCAGGTAAACTATGGCACAACTTCAGCTGAGAACACATGGAAAATGGGATGAAGCAATAGTTGAGAGGGAAGAAATAATTTGTATACAACAGCTCCCACTTTCTGGAGAATTTGTTAGGGGCCATAGTACGTAGCAGAAAGCTTAGAAAAATGGTAGCCAGACATAGAAACCTGCATATAAGGTTGTATCTTCACATAAACCCAGTCTCCTTCCTGGTACTGCCTATCAGATCTGTGCTTGTTAGCCCGATCAGCCATTCTTTGTTGTGCTCTCTGCAAATGGTATTTCAACGATTGAAGTTTGAATTCCATATGTAAGTAAACTCTTGTCTACCTCCTCTAAAGCAGAATCACCAGCAGCATATGGCAAATGTAGAGGTAAAGGTTGCCCATAAAAAGCTTCATAAGGTGTAGATTGGATGGAGGTATGGAATATGGCATTGTATCACCACTCAGCTGTAGCTAGGTATAAATACCAATCGTTCTGAGAATCTGAGCAGAAACATCTGAGATAAGTCTCTAGGCATCTATTGACCACCTCTGTTTTCCCATCTGTCTGGGGATGGTAGGCAGTAGAGGTACTGAGAGTGACCCCCATCATTGAGAAGAGCATTTCTTGTAAATATGGGGTCTCTGTCACTCTATATATCCTCAGGCATCCCATGTAACTTATGAATGTGCTCCATGAATAATTTTACCACATAATTTGTTGAGTAGGAATGAAACAATCCTATGAAGTGTGCATATTTAGTTAGTTTGTCTACCACTACCCATATCATTGTCGTGTTCTTAGATTTTGGGTGGCCTTCTATAAAATCCATACTGATACTACTCCAGGCTGATTCTGTTAATTTGAGAGGTTGTAACGACCCTGGATAGGGTTTGCTTTCTTGGAGTCTCTTGCTCTGTTCACTATACAGTGGTATGAGAGCCAGCCCATCCTTTCGAAGGGAGGAACAGTTTACTAAATATGTTTGAGTCATTTCTATCATCCCCTTCCCTTGCAAAAATGAATATGTCTCCTACTATATATAAAACCTTGTCCAAAAAATATGATTACCTCTATGAAGTAGATATCCTACTCGAAGAACAAATGGTATCTTCCACTGAACTACCCTTCATAAACCCTTACTCAGCCTTTGCCAAAACATCATTTGCACCATGGACCCAAATCCGTTCCTTAGTCCAACAGAAACCAAAAGGAGTCAAAGAATATGTTGCTTCCTCAAAACTTGACCAACATCTTATTCTTGCCACTCGAGAGGAACAATTTATTACCCTCTAAATTCCAGATGATTTTTCCAGACAATGGAGAGATCATGGTTTTACCCATATCCAGTTTGGTGCTATCCGAATTGCTCTGACTTATCATGGAAGAAAAGGTCAACCTGTTGTTGCTCGACTTTCTCTTCTAGATACAAGATACTTAGAGTACCAACATGCAAATTTGGGTACTGTAGAAGTTACCTTGAATGCATGAACTGTCTTCATAACTATCTTTCCAAATTTCAACATGTCCCTTTATGACCCATACTTAATCGAAGCACTCAAAATCCAAGTTCAAATCCAAGGTGCCCCACAAGCCAAAGATTCTATCCAAGCCACTCTTCATCACCAAATGGCGTGGCGGGTCCAAAATTATGCCATGGATCTTTGCCTTCCTGGAGGAGAAAATGCTTTACTCTTGAATATTGATGCTACCAAAGGAAACACCATGTGCACCCAAATACCCAGATAAATTTCCAGAGATGAACTAATTAAAATTCTTCCAGATTCCTGGATCACAAATTATGAAAAACTAAGAGAACCAGAAGAATCTCTGCAATCTAGTGAGCCAACTTTTACCAAAAGAAATGAAAAAACCATCTCCATAACCTTTGACCATTCCCATCTCAAAAAAGCCAATAAAATCAGCTTTTCTTGCCAAATGATCTAACCTAAAGACACAGACCCTGACCCTGACCCTGACCCTAATCCTGAAAGGGAATCCTTCTAGAATATACAAACTATCATGGAAGAACATGACTGGTGTAAACATTTCGACAAAGACGGCAGAAGAGTTTGGTGGTTCAAATGCCCCTTTACGGGACACTGCCCTTGGGATCTCGGTTGCGACTGCCAAGACTGTTTGAAAGATCCAATTGGAGAATATGATGAACACCACCTGCATCATTAGGAAAGATTTTGTCTCAACAAGACCAAACCAAAATCCAAGAAAAAGGGGAAAACTACTGAAAATCAATTTCGAACCAAATATGAAAATAAAGACCCTTCAATTGGCTCATTAAGCCGTCTAGGTAAATATGAATTTTTTGTCAGTTACAAATCTCAAGAATGGCCAAAATTACCAGAAAAAATCACTCCAAGCTGGGAAGATAGTGAAACCACACCAAAACCCAAACCACCGTCAGCTAGTAACCCAAAAGCCTTGGAGCTAAGATTGGCAAATTTACAATATGAGATTTGTCCGTCAGGAACTTCACTTTTCTAGTTCTTCCAACAACAATAAAAGGAGACGATTTCAATCAAGGAACAAATTAAACTTTTGAGAAATGACCGCTTTGAGTCACAAAAAAATCGCACTTTTCCCTTCAAAATCTACCTTCTACCCCATGTTAGCACAAGCATATTCCCCACCAAAATTGGACTACACATTTTCTACTTGTGCCTCTGGCACACATCACAAGCCTTGACATAGTTTGTACATCCCCCCTCAATCCATTCCAATGAAACAAAGCAGCCAACTTCCTATAAGTATGATCAATGCCTGAGTGACCACCTGTTGTAGTGTCATGCCAGAGTTGTATAATATTCCTCCTGAGTTATGGATCAGCCCCCACTACCAATTTGCCCTTTTTTCTTAATTGATCGTGTATCCAGGTATACTCATTGGCCTCTCTGTCTCCTTCCTTCAATTTTTTTATTAGTTCTGCCAACTCTGAATCCTGATTCCAACTTTGAACAATTAAGTTCAAGAGCTCAATTTTCATAGTTGATAGAGTCATGACAGACAATTCTGTCATAGGCATTCTAGACAAGGCATCTGCAACTTTATTCTCCCTTCCCTTCTTATACTCAATGGTAAAGTCATATTGCATCAATTTAGTGATACATTTCATCTGAGTTCCAGTGTGTAGTTTCTGCTCTAACAAGAATTTGAGAGCCTTCTAGTCTGTTTTTACCACAAAGGTTCTTCCTGTCAGGTATTGTGACCACTTGTTCACAGCCATTACTAAAGCTAGTAGTGCTTTGTCGTACACTGACAATGACTATTGTTGACTAGAGAGTCCTTTATTAAGAGAGGCAATGGGTTGACACTTCTGCATCAACACTGCCCCAATCCCCACATTACAAACATCTGTCTCCACTACAAAAAGTAAGGATAAATCAGGAAGTGCCAACACAGGAGCTTAAGTGAGAACCTCATTGAGTTTGCTAAAAGCTTTAGTTGCTTTTTCTGTCCAATTAAAGTTGTCCTTTTTGAGCAATTCAGTGAGTGGCTTGCTAATCACTCCATAGGTCCTTATAAACCTTCTATAATACCCAGGTTGCCCCAAAAAACCTCTCAATTGCTTGACAGATGCAGGTTCAGGCCAGTTTTGCACAACAACTACTTTTCTGGGATCTGTTGCTACACCCTCTACTGAAATATAGTGACTCAAGTACTCTACCTTGGTGGCAGCAAACACATATTTACTTTATTTTGCCAACAGCTGATCTTGTGCCAGTAACTCAAAGGTGATTCTGAGATGATGCAAATGGTCTTCTAAGCTCTTGCAATTTCCTTTTTAGAATTATATAATTAACGGACTCTTCTTTTTTAAGTTTTTTTTATGATATTTTCAACCTTAGAGCATATACTAATATATCATCAAAAAATACCAAGATGAACCTTCTGAGATGTTCTTGAAAGACATGGTTCATCAGACTTTGGAAACTAGAGGGTGCATTGGTTAAGCCAAAGGGCATGACCAAGCATTTATAGTGTCCTGAATGTGTTTTGAAAGCAGTGTTTTGAATGTCAGAAGATGCCATTCTGATCTGGTGATATCATGCTCTCAAGTCTATCTTTGAGTAGATTTGAGAACCACCCAACTCATCCAATAACTCCTCAATAACAGGAATAGAAAACTTGTCTTTTACTGTCACTTTGTTCAGAGCCATGTAGTCCACACATAGCCTCCATGACCCATCCTTCTTCCCCACCAGAACCACTGGGGAAGCATAGGAGCTTGAACTGTACTGAATAATTCCTTGGTTTATCATCTCTTGGACCATATTTTCAATGACATCTTTTTGAAGAAGTGAGTATCTATAGGGTCTAGAATTAACAGGAGAGTTTCCTTCCATTACAAGGATATGATGATCAAACACACCCCTTGAAGGGGATAGTGTTTTTGTCTCACCAAAGATTCCCTTAAATTATTCTAGTAATCCTTTAACTAGTGTAGGTTCATCTTCTTGTTGCTCCATTAGTTCTAAGGATTCAGATTCTGCACTTTTCACCTAAACCATAAAGATTTGTAAAGTTCTTACTAACAGTTTATTTAGTGTCTTGGCCTCAATAGTTTTAAATTTTGGTTGAATGCCCTGTAAGGTGAGTAATTTTCTTTGACATCAAACTCCATCTGCAGCCTACTAAATTAAATTTAATATCCTGTAAAGAGCACAACCACTGTATTTCCAGAACTATATCACTTTTGCCAATAGGAAACTTTAGTCTTGCAGTCTTACTAGATAGTAGGATTGCGGTAGGGTACATGGGTTTCCAACGTTTACTGCATTTCTCAATTCAGGTTTAAGGTTGTTCAGAAAAATACTAATGGCATGCTCCACTGACAAGTTGAGCCTGGTCATAACACTATTGAAGGCCTTTTGGTACTCTTTCACAGAACCTATGTGTTTAACACTCATGATCTCTGCCATTGCATCAGAGTACTCAGCTCCAAAGCTATCAGATAAATCCCATAGGTACTCATCCCATCTTGGTTGAGGCATTTGTCCCCTGCTCCTTATGTAACCTAGATGTCACTGCAAGGCATCCCCTTCAAAGTATAAAGACACCAATTTCATATTCTGTTGGATAGAAATGTCCTCTTCTGCAAAGAACTGTGCCACCTTGTATAACCAGGTTCTTAGATCCTCACCATTAAATTTTTGGAACTCTACCTTAGTATATTTGGTAAAGGAAATATTGGGTAAAGGTACATTATGGTTGTTATGGTGGTAAGTGACTAGAGGTATGTTTTGATAAGGGAAAGGAGTGGCCATATATGGAGTTTGATGGTATAAAGAAGAGGGCATATGAGTGGATTGGACATTGTAGGCAAATGGATACTGAGTACTATGAGCATAAGGGTTGTAGGGAACCTGCATTCCTAAAGATATTTTTGAGTTTTGAGGTTGATTGGGTGGATAATACCTACCTTGGTCAGGTTGGATATGAAAGGGTTGAGGTTGACACAATGGTGCTCTTTCCTGTGGAACGTTTTGGAAGCTCATATGCTGGGAGTGTGGGGTGTAATGGTGTTGTGTTTGGGATGTGTACAATGGAGCAGGGTTGGTGTAATTTAGTGGTGGTTTCATATTATATTGAACATAACTACTTTGGGGGTGACTGCTCGGCACAACTGTATTTTGGAAGCTCATGTTACTGGTGTTGGTCACATTTGGGTAGTTAGGGATGGGGGATTGACAATATTGGATTTGGGAGTTGACAGAATTATCACTAGTTGTTTGCAAACTAGAATTAAGAGTTGTGGCTGGTACAGAACTTTGCAGTGAAATAGTAGTTTTCAATAGAACGGTACCTGAAAGGGAAACATTGGGAGATGGTTGACGTTGTTGAGTATTTGCGGAACTGTGAACATTTAGGGGAGGAGGAAATGGAATCATCAAATCCCTAATTACAAGTGGGGTACCCGACGGAGAGTATAGCTCACTACCACTGGGAGTTGGATCTTTATCCCTTTCAGACCTTTTACCTCCATGAACAACATCTTGAAGCTCTCGTAGAGCTAATTCCTGAGCTCGGATGGCTTGTCCCTGCCTCACCTCAACTTGCTCCTGCCTGTGACTGAAATGGGTTATATCAGCCGACATTTTGTGCAGGACATTAATCACCTCAGACATTTTGACGGCCATGAATTCCACAGAGCCAAGAGCTTGCTCTGGTACTATTGTTACGATAATTGGAATCTGAGAGAGAATTGAGCTACATCTAAGAAGAGAATAAGAAGAAGCTAGGGTTAGCTAAGATAAATTTCATTCATAGTCCAATTAAGATAATTACAAAGGGTCTTATTCACCCGCTATTGAACAAAACATCACGGACTATTCTACCAGTAATAAAAGGTAACTACTGAGGGACTAAAGAGTTCACTAGAATGCTTAACTCTATTAACTAACTTAACGACTAGTACCATCTTCAAAGCAGCTGGTACTAATCTTTACACTCTTCTTCGATAATCTTCTTATCACGTTATCAATTCGTTGCAGACATAATTAACCAAAAACTCAAGAACAATGAGTCTTATAAAATTGAGGAAAACGCCAAGATTCTACGACCAGACCGAGAAGACGAAGCAAATGGATAAAGCAAAAGCTTATCTTGAACAAATCCAGGGAGAATCGGACCGGGTTTCGTCTCTTGCATTTCATCCTCACCGGCTCGGCACAGACTATAGCTTCTATGAGTATTATGCGCTCAGAGGCATCCGAGTTGACCGAGTTGAACCGGGTCAAGTTTTTTGCACCTTCAAAGTTCCTCCTCGCCTCACTGTAAGACATTCCCCAATTTACCCTTTTGTTTCCTCTGTCTCTGTTATGTGCTTCTCATTTTCAAAGTTTAAATTTTAATTAGTATAATAAATCAGAGTTCTTGAATATTGTGATAATTTTATAGAAATGTATATTATGGAAAGAAATGGTTGAAGAAAGTATTCAAGTTATAGTTGGTTTGATGATTAAAGGAATTATTGAAAAGTTAGTTGATAAGGAAGCACTACATAAAAGTTTAGAATTTGAATAGTTTAATGAATTCCACTTCTTGACTTTTGTGATAATTGTTTAGAAATATAATGGTGACAAACATTTTAGCACATACAAAAATGGTAAGAGTATCATATAGATTGAGTGCAAGCTGGTTCACACACCATCCTTATCCCGAAGAAGAAAAAAAAGCATCATATAAATTGTGACCGAGTACGTGTTTCATTATCTGTTTGTGATGCAACTGTATGCAGATGAAGGGTTTTGAAATTAAATTGACTTTTTCCTTCTTTTTTAACTGCATTGTTGCTTGGAAATTGAAGTTTCTTTTCTATGTAAATTTGTAGGATAGAGAAGGGAAACTAGCATCAGGCACCATCGCGAATCTAGTTGACGAAGTTGGTGGTGCTGTAGTCTTTGTGGAGGGTCTCCCAAGGAATGTATCTGTAGACATGTCAATTTCACTTCTTTCAAGTGCGAAGGCCGATGTAAGCCCTCCTCATTCTTCCTATCCTTCAAGGATTTCGTTATTGGTTTATGAATTTTGTCAAGAAAGAAATAAAATGCTAAAGAGGAAGATAGACTGGTTCTGCATTCATCATGCGCAAGTCATGCGAATACAGTGCTGAATAACAAAAATCCGTCAGCTATATGCTTATTATGGTTGCTAATAAACTAGCTGATCAGGGTCCTCTCTTTCAACTTCAGGAACTAGCGCAAATATAGATAATAATACTTCATTTAAACAACCAACGACTCTTTGAACGTTCACAATTCATCTAATAGTTCTTGAGCTGGGTCTTTTTGCTTGTTTTGTTTTTTTGTATCCGGTATTCAAACCCTAAAGTGATTTGACATGTTTGATGTTCTCTAAAGGAAAAAATACTTCATACCCGGAGTTTCACATTCTCAACATTTAAACTTGAGAGCTCTAATTAAGCATGGGAAGAATCTGATCCATTTCACAACACAATCAACTTTTTAGCAATCAGGTACAGGTATAGATTCCAAGGAAACGGTCACATCTTTTAATCTGCATCCTAAGTTGGTGCCATAAAACTTAGACACTTTAAGCTTTGTTTGGGTAGTTAAGTAAAAACAAGTCTGAATTTGGATAAATAGAGGGAATGGAGGCATTGTTTGGTTGGTTATTTGGAATAGCTGAGTTAGTAGAAGTGATGGTAAGAATTTGACTGCACTATAGGCACATGAAAGAATGGATGTGAGATGCGTGGTGGTATGAGGACAGTTTCTGCAAGGGAATCTAGGGAATGGAACCACCCCCTTTCCACTACACTTAGACTTAACTGGTTGGCAATGGCTCATGACTTAGGCTCCAAGTTATTCAAGTTGTTGCTTCTACATAATGCCTGAATCGAGTAATAGATCAATTTTATGTGACCCTTCCCTAGCTAATGCTTTTCACCATTGCCCGTATATGAATTTTATTTGCTTATATGCCTTGTTTTGCTGCATATGGGAAAGAGTAGGAATATCCTCTCTATATTAACTTTATGTTTTGTATTTCAAGCATCAAAACAGGTCCATTTTTGTTGTTGGATTGCAGAAGAGCACAGTGCAGCAAGCCCCCTCCACCTCCCCTTTTCTTTCTAAAACTGTTTTCCTGTGTTAGTAAATACTCCACTCAACTTTGGGGAGTGAAGTTTATATTTAAAAGAAACAGGGTAATTTTAAATCATACTTAGTTACCTGCCTCTCCAGTATGAGTCTCCAATCAGTTTAGTAGGTACTGACGCACTTCACTTATTGCTGCTTATCCACCCAGTTTGAGCTGATTTTTTCCAGTCCTTTGTGATAAGCTAACACCATAAATTAAGCTACTAGACTTCCGATACGCTTTGAACCAACTCAATGTGGTTTATCCTACCTTTGATCACTACCATCTTTCATTTGGAAATTCATTTCTGCTTTTAGTCTTTCTTAATGTGCATTCTACCTCTACTAATAGATTTCGGACTTTGTTATGTGTTTCTTTGGGTGGGATATTTGCAGAATGAATTGGAGATCATTGGTCGAGTCTTAGGTCAGAAAGGAGGTTATTCTGGAACAAGTGTACTTGTGAAAAATAAAGTTACTGGGGAGCTCATTGCTGAGGGACGGCATTCACTATTTGGTAAACATGCTAGCAAAATGTGATGAAGTATTTTTCTGGACCAAGATGCCTCTATGAAGATGCGGTTCAGTTTCTACTACCTGGTCCATATGTTTTCTTCTTAGATCAGTAAATGGTAGTACATAGTAGTATTTTTGTTGCTGCGTTAACGTGTATTCAGCAGCATTATGCCTGTGAGGAACAAGTGCGATGTAAATAGTTGCTTGTTAGTCGAGATGGTTACAAGATTTTCATTTGGTGCCGAGTAGCCATTGATTTGTTATAACTACGTTGATAATGGGTGTATTCAAAGACAAAAAGTTTGTGATTGAGGCATAATACAACTTCTTCATAGCTATATGCAAAACCTACACAACAGATACAAGTAACAGGAAAACCATTATCTTTTAACCTGTCACAAAACTGATGAATGTTTACTGCCACCAGCAGATAAAAATCAGTTAATTGAAATGGATGACTTGAGAAAAATATTTTTATTGGTTCTCGGCATACCATAGAATCAAGGTCAATTCCCCATATGTTATCAGATGAAGCCAATCTTATACTTACTTCAGCAGATTACAGATAACATAATATATACAAACCATATACCAGTTATTCTACGTATCTAGGGGGGTTCCATAGGGCACGTGAACCCATGCTTCCCGCCATCATGTATAGTAATGTTATATTTTTTCAAAAATATTTAAATATATGTGTGTACACACATGCTTAAAGTATTATATGACGTGATGGTTATTAAGTGTACCTCTCTAGGTGAGGCAATCTTGTTGTTTTTTTTCTTCTTTTTTCTAAAAGTAACGCCCACAGGAGATGGGCGTGTAAGTGTTTTTTTTGCGTATTAATTAAGTACTTTTTCTTTTTATTTCTTTTTTTATTTGGTTTATTCTTTCAAAATTTTCACATATTTGAAATTCTTATTCTTCTTTTATCGCTGTAAAATCTTATATGATTAAACAATATATGTATATTAAAAGTAGTAGCAGTGTATGACGTAGTATATAGTCAATGGATTCAATTAATCTCAATATTTTCAACATGAAAAATAGATATAAATGTAAGAAAATTACTATTAAAAAAAAATGTACTTATAATTCTAAAAGTGCAATCGTAACAAACCCGTAAAATTTATATTACGAATCCACGGTGTTCTTAATAGTGCACCCCAAAATAGTAAATCCGCCTATATTACGTTATGCAAGCTGAAAGAGTAAGTCCGAGAAATGCTTACTGAGTTACAATCACTCGGTCTTTGCACCCAACAAATCGTATTTCTAACCTTGAAATGAAAAGGACATTCCTTGTCCTTATTAAGTGGTAAATGTGTTTGTATAAACATTCGTATTTGACATTCATGTATTCATGTTTTGTTATGAGCAAGCCAACAGTTTTTGTCCATGATGTTGTTGGAAGGGTCAACTCATCTAATATTTGCTTTAAAATGTAAAGAAAGAAAAAGTGATCTCAAAACCAGTTGACCAAGTTCTGTGTTTGCATATATTTCTCTTCTTCATCAACATTTCATAACGCCAAGAAGAGAGAAGCAAATGGATAAAGCGAAAGCTTTTCTTGAACCAACCCAAGTAGAATCGGACCGGGTTTCATCACTTGCATTTCCTCCTCACCGATTCGGGGCCGAGTTTAGCTTCTATCAGTATTATGCGCTCAGAGGCATCCGAGTTGATCGAGTTGAACCGGGTCAAGTCTTTTGCTCCTTCAAAGTTCCTCCTCGCCTCACTGTATGACAATTCCCCAATTTACCCTTTCTTCTCCAGCATGTGTTGTGTGCTTCACATTTTCCAAATATTAAATATGATTAATGGATGTATTATTTTAGTGATATTTTAAGAAAATACTCAAGTGATGGTTGAAAAGTTAGTTTGATAAAGCTTTATATCAATGTTTAAAGTTTGTATAGCTTAACAAATCAGAATTCTTGAATGTTGTGTCTTGTGATAATTGTATAGGAATATATGTTATTTATCACAAGTAATGGTTGAAGAGATTAGTAGAGTAGTACTAGTTGATTTGAAGATTGAAGCAATTATGGAAAAGTTGGTTTGATAAACAAGCATTAGGTCAAAATTTAAAATTTGAATTCTTGAATGTCTTGATAATTATGATATGTATAAAGGTGTCAAACATCTTAGTATATTCAAAAAATGATAAGGGTATCATATAAATTGAGTGCAAGCTGGCTCGGACACTACCCTTGTTAGAAAGATTTTTATATAAATTGGGATGGAGTAAGTATTTTATTATCTGTTTGTGATATATGCACATATTTTGCCTTTTCCAATTCTATGCAGATGAAGGGTTTTGAAATTAAATTGACTGTTTTCTTCTTTCTTTTTGACTGCATTGTTGCTTGGAAATTGAAGTTTCTTTGATGTAAAATTTATAGGATAGAGAAGGAAAACTAGCATCTGGAGCCATTGCCAATCTAGTTGACGAAGTCGGGGGTGCAGTAATCTATGTGGAGGGTCTCCCGATGAATGTATCAGCGGATATGTCGATTTCATTTCTTTCAAGTGCGAAGGCAGATGTAAGCCCTCCTCATTCTTTCTACTATTCAAGGATTTCATTATTGGTTCATGAATTTTGTGAAAATATTCATATGTACCTTTTAGTATGATCATGTTGTACTTCAGAGTTAACATTGAAAGAAAGACTAATTAGAGGAAATCTCTGAAGAAAGACTTGAAACACCTAAAGAGGAAGATAGATTAGCTCCATATTCGCAAGTTGTGCGAATAACAAAAGCTATGAACTGTATACCCATGACATTAACAAACTAGTTACTTAGGTTCCTCTCTTACATATTCTGGCAACCAGTCCAAATATAAATAATAATAATACTTCATTGGAACAATCATCGACTTTTCTATCATTTACAAACCATTTCCTAAATGATGGTTCTGGGTGCATTCTAATGAGTATAGTTGGGCAAAACAACCACGAAGCACTTCTGCAGCACTTTTAGCATATTTTTCCTGGTCAGCTGTAGCTAATTCTGTCTTATCAGTTTGTCCCATCAGCGTGATGAATTTGCTCTCTTTAAGAAAAAGAGACACTATGGGGTATGCAGCACTATAGATGAAATATAGATCAATCCAACTGTCACGATCCGAAATCCCCAACCGCGTGGTCGTGATGGCACCTAACGTCCACTTGCTAGGCAAGCCAATATTAGTACACAACTAGTCATTTTTAGACAATTGATTAAGGCTAATACTCAAAACGGCCTATCGGCTCGTCACACCAATACATCCTCAAGACCAGGTCACATCCACAGACTTTATGGCTAGAAAGAAATAAAGCATGCTTCGAGGGGAAGAGGCTGCAGATTACTAGAGTGAAAAACAAATGCATTAAGCATTTGTACTTCTGGTGTTATAGCAGTTCTTTAGATAAGAAGGACCAGTATTTGGATTTTTTGCATTTGTTAGGAGAAAATATGTAGTATGAATGAAGTAATTAAGAGCTGGAGCCTGGTCTTGTACTTTCTTTATGTACCATCTTGGTACCAGTTTTAACAAAATCTTTACTTATCAAAAAAAAAGGACCAGGTCACATCCATTAGCTTCAACCTTTCTTAAGTAGAAAAGAACTCTTCTCCTTCCAGAATATTCCTACTACAGTCAAAAACTGAGGACTCAGTCAAGAGAATACTTCTGGTAATGATCGTGGGTAGTGAGATGCATGCTGGTAACGGTATATTGGTATGAGGAATACTCCGGAATGGTTCCTACAAGGCTATATTGGGGACATAGAACCACCACCTTTCCAGTAGACACTGAGGGTTGAGTGATTGGCAACGGCTCATGAGTTGGCTGTAAGTTAATCAAGTTGTTGCCCTCTAAATAATGCTTTGGCTGTAAGTTAATCAAGTTGTTGCCCTCTAAATAATGCTTCGATTGAGTAACTAGGTCATCTTTATGGGGCCCTTCCCTGGCTAATATTTTTCAGCATTGCCTACCATTTATGGATTTTATTTGTATGTATGCCCAGTTTTTGCTGCATACGGAACATGTAGGAATATGCTCTCTATTTTACCTTTATGTACGTATTTCAAGCCTTAAAACAGGCCCATATTTGGTGTTGATTGCAGTAGAGCAGCATACAGCATGCCCCTCTAACTTCCAGTTTTATTTCCAAGACTGTTTTCGTGCGTAAGAGAATAGTGCACTCAACTTTGGGTAGTAGAATTTATATTTAAAAGACACAGGCTAATTTGAAAGTCATACTTGCTTCTCCAGTACAAGCCTCCAATCAGATAGTAGCTACTGATGCACTTCACTTATTGGTGCTTATCCAATTTTTCTCACATCTTTCTTTCTGCTAAGCTAATACTACTAGCATGTAATAAGCTGCCAGACTTCCACTATTTTGCCTCATGTCTCGTATTTTACCCTTATCTCTTCATCAGAGAAGTTAAGTTAGTTAGGGATTGAACCAACTCAATGTGGTCTATCCTGCCTTTGATCACTCCCATCTTTCATTTGGAAAATTAATTCTGCTTATCGTCTTTCTTAATGTGCATTCAACCTCTACTATTGGGTTAATTATGGACTTTCTTACATATGTCTTTGCATGGGATATTTGCAGGATGAGCAGGAGATCGTTGGTCGAGTCTTGGGTCAGAAAGGAGGTTATTCTGGGACAAGTGTACTTTTGAAAAATAAAACTACTGGGGAGCTCATTGCTGAGGGGCGCCATTCGTTATTTGGTAAACATGCCAGTAAAATATGATGAAGTATTTCTATGGACCAAGATGCCTCCTTGAATACGTAGTTCAGTTTCCACTACCTTGTCCATATGTATGTTTTCTTGTTTTAAATCAATAAATGGTGCATAGCTTTTTCTTGCCATGAATGTATGAAGCAGCATCATGCCTGAGTAACAAGTGCCATGTAAATAATTGATTACAAGATTTTCATTTAGCAAAGATGTGGAGTTGGATTCTACAGTATAAATTGATTCCAATTTGTGAATGTTGTTTCTAACAGAAAAGTCCATTCTTTCTGCCCACTTCCCCCCTTGGCAAAACAAAATTCATTTTGGCGGTCTCCTCTCTATTTTGGTAGGATAAGAGCATGAAAGAAAGGGAGGATAGAAAGAGTAAAAACTTACAAATATCTCTTGCTTTCGATCACCTTGTTTAAAGAAAGAACAAAGGGGTCTACTTGTATTGTAAACTGACTTTTTTTTTTTCTTTTGGCTCAACAAAAAAGATTTGGGTTTTTTCTGAGTAACAGCTGTTGGGTACAGTTTAGGGTAACTATCTTGCTGTATAATGGATGTATCACCCTCAAGTTAGTCGCTACTTTTGTTTATTCCATACATATAAACTTGTACTTTGCTTTAGATATAGCCGATCCGACTTCTTCTCTCCTTACGTTTGATAGAACAGATCTTAATACCACTATGACATATTTTGAAAAGCTGTCTAATGATTGAACTTCTTTCTTTCATCTTTGCGCCCCCCCCCCGAATATATTCAACCTGAGATATTCTTTGGCATATAGTGCAACTACTTTTTATCACTATCCAAACAATCCTTTGCAACTAGGATACTATTAATTGTATATACGGTCAAACCGGTTTCGACCTTCGTATGATTAGTCAAGATTGGAACGTAGTAGACCGAAGGTCGTCTTCATAATATCGAGATGAGATCTGAAGTCAGGATACCGAACTCAAGTTTCAGAGACCGGTCAAATACCGAGCTCGAGTCCAAATCGAACTATGATGTGAAGCGGTGTCATCGAGCTTAAGAGCCAGAAACCGACCAATATCGAGCCCGAGTCGATACCGAGCCTCGAGTTAATATCGAGCTCTAAATTTGGAAATCGACCAATACCAAATCCGATCAAGATCGAGCCAAGAGACAAGAGCCGTTACGGCCGCACTAAGGGAGAGAATCTCAGCGGGAATTAGGGAAAAACTAATCTATCATGGGTTCCCCACTATGTATTTTAACTATATCCAAAGTAGGATCCCTCCACTATAAGAGGGATGGCTATTATTTCTGTAAGGCATCCAACATTGAAGGCATTCATACACTCTTATATTCAGATATTATTATTCACAGAGAAATACAGTAGAGATTATCCTCTTGTGGGCTTTATACATTGATTCATCTTGCTTGTTCATAAAATCGCTTTCTATTCAATATTAGTTCGTATTTCATACTTTACCGTCAATATTCGACATATTTCTACTTACTTTTCTGATTTGTGCCAAGTTATACCACGTACCCTTAGAACTACGTATAAATTCAACTATATCTATTTGTCGGGTAAACAAATTGCTCTCTTGTCAAGAATAATTAAGTTAGTCGGTGGTTCTGGAAATGAAAAACGAGCTCTTGTCAAGGATAAATCACAAGTTACCACTAAGAAGAACGCTCACCTAAACCATATAATTGGGGCCAATGGGCTATATGCAATACCTGTACACCAACCTTCTTCGAGGCTATGTGCAAAACCTATACAAAACCACTAGTTCAACGCTCAAATATTATGGCACAACAGGGGCTGATATTCAGTATTAGCTACGTTCAGCCGAACCAATAGCTATGTTTTCACTCTCTATATATATTAAGAAATCTACTAGATATTCGGTTTAAACCCACTTGCCCCAAGATCCGGCTTTGCGTTTAATTAGATTTCTCTTCTTGAAATTACGTAACATTTTATATCATCTTCTCCATTTCTTTACGTAAGGAGCTTGTCTAAATCCACTATATCAAGAACCAGCTGGAACATATATACACACTTGTAGAATTGAGGGGAAAACAAAAATTCTACTCCACAATAGAGCAAGCTATAAGAGGAAGCAAAAGCTAATTTCCTTCAACTAACCCAAGAAGAAACGAATAGTTTGACAGCAATGCATCAAGAAGTTTAAAAGAAGTTGGAATAATCATAAAGGAAATATATTGGTGTCAAACATCTTATCACGCTCTAAAAGGGAAAGATTGTCGTATAAAATGGGACGGAGCAAGTATGTGTACTGTTTATGCATGTATTTTGATTGTATACAGACTGTAATTTTGTTAATTACTTGATTATTGCTTTGAAATTAAAGTTTCTTTGTGCTTAAATTTGTAGGATAGAGAAGGGAAATTAGCCCCTGGCGCCATAGCCGGTCTTGTTGACGATGTTGGGGCTGCAGCAGTCTTTGTGCAGGGTCTCCCAATGAATGTATCAGTGGACATGTCTATTTCATTTCTTTCAAGTGCGAAGGCAGATGTAAGCCCTCCTCATTCTTCCCATTTCCTCATTATTGATTGTTCACTATTTTATGTATGTATTTGAATTTTGAAGCCTCCATCCAGGTGCATTTTTGTTGTTAGATTACAGAAGATCTCAGTGCAGCAAGCATCCTCCACCTTCCATTTTCTCACTAAAATTGTGGCCCTTTTGTAAATGAAACTTTGGGAAGTAGAATCTGTATTTAAACAACACAGGCTAATGTTAAACTTGTGATAAGTTACTTGCGTCGAGTCTCCAATTAGTTACTATATATAACGAGTAATGAGCTTGACTTATTGCTGCTTATCCACCCAACCTAAGTTGTTTTTCTCCCATCTTTCTTTCTAATATATCAATATCGTGAATTTAGCTACAAGACTTCCTATATGTTGCTTCAAATCTCATATTTTCCCTCTATCTCTTCATCATAGCAGTTCAGTAAGTTAGGGTATGAATCAACTCGATGTAGTTTATGCTGAAAACTTCCTTTGCTCACTCCCATATTTCATTTGGAAAATTCTTTCTGCTTTTTATCGTTCTTTATTGCATTCCCCTTTTACTGATGGATTACGGGCTTTGTTATATACACAAAGTTAAACCTCTCTATAACAGCCTCATTTATTCTATTATATCAAAGTGTTATAAAGAACATATATTAATTATAACATACCATAAAAATTGGTTTCATAAAAACTTGCTTTTTATAGTGAAAGAGTATTGTTATAAAGCGATGTTGTTATAAAGAGGTCTGATTGTATATCTTTACTGGGACATTTGCAGGATGAGTTGCAGATCATTGGTCAAGTCTTAGGTCAGAAAGGAGGTTAGTTCGTAACAAGTATACTTGTGAAAAATAAAGCTACTGGGGAGCTAATTGCTGAGGGGCGGCATTCATTATTTGGTAAGTACGCTAGTAAAATGTGATGAAGTATCTGGATCAAGATACCTCTTTGATGATGTAGTCAGTTTCCACTAACTGCTTCATATTTTACTTTTGATTTTTTCGTTTTTCTTTTATCAGATATTTTTCTTCTGTTGCTGCTATAGCATGTATTGAGCAGCTAGCATTACGGCTGTAAAACAGAAACAAGTATAATGTAAATATACTGCTTGTTAGTTGAAGGTGGATACATGTTTTGCCGTTTGTCTGGAGTACCATTACTAGCTCCTTTGTTGATAATGCGGGCCTTCTAATTTGGAATGAAACTGGTTCAAATAAAACAGAAAAGAAATAGAGGATTCATATAGTTGATATATGGATATAGATATATAGACAGTTGACCAGAAGATTTTGGAGAAAAAACAATATTCCATTGGTGATCTCATCTCTTTATATAGTATGGTAGGATGAAAGAATGAGGGGAATATACTGCGAACAATTATGAATATTTCTTGAATTATGTCATGTAATTTAAAGAAATAGAAGTGGGATTAACTTGCATTGTCACCTACCTTCCGTTTTTCTTTCTTTTTGCTCAACGAAAGGACTTGCTTTTATAAGGATATCGAAAGGGTGACTGCACCTTCAAACATTCTGGCGTCCACTGGCTGGACGTGACATGTACTACTAAAATAACGCCTCCATTCAAAAATTTGGGATTCGATTATATGAATCCTTACCGAACATGTTACCCTTAAATTTGGGAAACATTGCAGTAGAAACCCTTCAAAATTTATTGAAGATAGCCTAATTACAAGTAGAATTCCAGTCCCCGTCTTTTTGCAGAGCACTGTTCTGTTGCATCCAAATGGCATATCGACCTGCAAGCCCGTTCTATCTTGGACAGTTGACGTCCCATCTTTTGGCAAAGCAAAAGCTGATGTCACACCTCCTTTTTTCCGAGGAATAAGGGAGTTTTTCCAATTAAATTGACATTAATTGAAATAGATTATTTATTTAATTAGAGTCGCCACTTGAAATAGTTTATGGTATCCCAAGTCACCGGTTTATTTTAAAATCCCAAATCGAGAAAATTTGACTTTGTTTTAAAGTCTGCGAAAACCAGAAGATCGAGTAAGGAAGTATGTTAACCCGGGAGAAGGTATTAGGCATTCCCAGATTCCGTGGTTTTAGCACGATCGCTTTAATTATATCTGGCTTAATTAAATTGTTCAATTACTCATTTTAGAACCTATGTAGATTTACCTTTTTACCGCTTTTAATTATGGCGTTTTATGGATTTATCTTTGGATCACATGTGCGTGAATTCATTTTATTTGGGGCGCCAAAATCATGTCACGCGTACGTGTACACAATTAATCACGCTTTATTATTTTAGGATTGTTCGGTCAAAGTCGCGCGAACGCGTACTTTGATTTATTTGTGNTTTAGCAACCCTTTTTCCACCGGATCCATTGCAGGAAAGGGATAATGTGCAACTTCGAATTGTCAATTATATCCTTTATGGAAATGGCAAACCGATTCGAGAAATTTCTGACACAAGTATTCAATTAGTTCGGACTTGTTTAGTATTAAATTGGAACCAAGACAAAAAAAGTTCTTCTTGCGAAGAAGCCCGTGCTTCTTTTGTTGAAATAAGGACAAATGGTTTGATTCGACATTTCCTAAGAATCAACTTAGTGAAATCCCCTATTTCGTATATCGGAAAAAGGAATGATCCGTCGGGGTCAGGATTGCTCTCTGATAATGGATCAGATTGTACCAATATTAACCCCTTTTCTTCCATTTATTTCTATTCCAAGGCAAAAATTCAACAATTTCTTAACCAACCTCAAGGAACTATTCATACGTTGTTAAATAGAAATAAGGAATGTCAGTCGTTGATAATTTTGTCAGCAGCCAATTGTTCTCGAATGGGGCCATTCAAGGATGTAAAATATCACAGTGTGATAAAAGAATCAATTAAAAAAGATCCCCTAATTCCAATTAGGAATTCATTGGGCCCTTTAGGAACATCCCTTCCAATTGAGAATTTTTATTCATCTTACCATTTAATAACTCATAATCAGATCTTAGTAACTAACTATTTGCAACTTGACAATTTAAAACAGACTTTTCAAGTGATTAAATTTAAATATTATTTAATGGATGAAAATGGAAAAATTTTTAATCCCGATCCATGTCGTAACATTATTTTAAATCCATTCAATTTGAATTGGTATTTTCTCCATCACAATTATTGTGAAGAGACATCTAAAAGAATTAGTCTTGGACAGTTTATTTGTGAAAATGTATGTATAGCCAAAAACGGACCGCCCCTAAAATCGGGTCAAGTTATACTTGTTCAAGTTGACTCGATAGTGATACGATCAGCTAAGCCTTATTTGGCCACCCCCGGAGCAACTGTTCATGGCCATTATGGGGAAACTCTTTACGAAGGAGATACATTAGTTACATTTATATATGAAAAATCGAGATCTGGTGATATAACACAAGGTCTTCCAAAAGTAGAACAGGTGTTAGAAGTGCGTTCGATTGATTCAATATCCATGAATCTAGAAAAGAGGATTGAGGGTTGGAACAAATGTATAACAAGAATTCTTGGAATTCCTTGGGGATTCTTGATTGGTGCTGAGCTAACTATAGCGCAAAGCCGAATCTCTTTGGTTAATAAAATCCAACAGGTTTATCGCTCCCAGGGGGTGCAGATTCATAATAGGCATATAGAAATTATTGTACGTCAAATAACATCAAAAGTGTTGGTTTCAGAAGATGGAATGTCTAATGTTTTTTCACCCGGAGAACTTATTGGATTGTTGCGAGCAGAACGAATGGGGCGCGCTTTGGAAGAAGCGATCTGTTACCGAGTCGTCTTATTGGGAATAACAAGAGCATCTCTCAATACTCAAAGTTTCATATCTGAAGCGAGTTTTCAAGAAACTGCTCGAGTTTTAGCAAAAGCGGCTCTCCGGGGTCGTATCGATTGGTTGAAAGGCCTGAAAGAGAACGTTGTTTTGGGGGGGGTGATACCCGTTGGTACCGGATTCAAGGGATTAGTGCACCCTTCAAAACAACATAACAACATTCCTTTGGAAACAAAAAAAAAGAATCTATTCGAGGGGGAGATGAGAGATATTTTGTTCCACCACAGAAAATTATTTGATTCTTGTCTTTCAAAAAATTTCCACGATATACCCGAACAATCATTTATAGGATTTAATGATTCCTAACAACGGATTCATCTCTTTCGCTATCTGCATTTGGTATGGTTATTTGCTTTGGTAATAAAAAGAATAATGAATAGAAAAGAATAATGGTTTGGGTCGTGTATCTACGTCCAATCTACGGTAGAAGAGAAGGTTCCATCGGAACAATTATTTATTTCAGTTCAGGGTTCCTCGTCTCTTTTTTTTTTGAAAAAGAATAAAAAAAAAAGGGGGGGTGTGGGGAGAAATGACAAGAAGATATTGGAACATAAATTTGGAAGAGATGATGGAGGCAGGAGTTCATTTTGGTCATGGTACTAGGAAATGGAATCCTAAAATGGCGCCTTATATCTCTGCAAAGCGTAAGGGTATTCATATTACAAATCTTACTAGAACTGCTCGTTTTTTATCAAAAGCTTGTGATTTAGTTTTTGACGCAGCAAGTAGGGGAAAACAATTCTTAATTGTTGGTACCAAAAATAAAGCAGCTGATTCAGTAGAGTGGGCTGCAATAAGGGCCCGGTGTCATTATGTTAATAAAAAATGGCTTGGCGGTATGTTAACGAATTGGTCCACTACCGAAACAAGACTTCATAAGTTCAGGGACTTGAGAATGGAACAAAAAACAGGGAGACTCAACCGTCTCCCGAAAAGAGATGCAGCTATGTTGAAAAGACAATTATCTCGCTTGCAAACATATCTGGGCGGGATTAAATATATGACAGGGGTACCCGATATTGTAATCATCGTTGATCAGCACGAAGAATATACGGCCCTGCGAGAGTGTATTACTTTAGGAATTCCAACAATTTGTTTAACCGATACAAATTGTGACCCCGATCTCGCAGATATTTCAATTCCAGCGAATGATGACGCCATATCCTCAATCCGATTAATTCTTAACAAATTAGTATTCGCAATTTGTGAGGGTCGTTCTAGCTATATACGAAATCCTTGATTAATAATAACATAATAAGATAAATAACTTACTTCAGAAATCCCTTATGGAATCGCTTACTATTTCTTAATTTCAAAAAAGAGATAAAAATAGCTGGGGATATTATGTGATTTATTAGTATTCTAAATCTTAGTTGGTATTCAAAATATCCGATTCAAGTAGACAGACAAAGAGATGGTTGAATCAAAAAATTTTGTTTAAAGTTAAATTTTTTCAGAGGGCAAGGCAATATGAATGTTCTATCATGTTCCATCAATACTCTAAAGGGGTTATACGATATATCCGGTGTGGAAGTAGGCCAACATTTCTATTGGCAAATAGGGGGTTTCCAAGTACATGGCCAAGTACTTATTACTTCTTGGGTTGTAATTGCTATCTTATTAGGTTCAGCCACTATAGCTGTTCGGAACCCACAAACCATTCCGACCGGGGGTCAGAATTTCTTCGAATATGTTCTTGAATTTATTCGAGATGTGAGTAAAACTCAAATTGGCGAAGAATATGGGCCCTGGGTTCCTTTTATTGGCACTATATTTTTTATTTATTTTTGTTTCTAATTGGTCAGGAGCCTTTTACCTTGGAAAATCATACAATTACCTCATGGGGAGTTAGCCGCACCCACGAATGATATAAATACTACTGTNGGTCATTTCTCAAGAACAATAGCTAAAGGGCCTGATACTACCACTTGGATCTGGAACCTACATGCTGATGCTCACGATTTCGATAGCCATACCAGTGATTTGGAGGAGATCTCTCGAAAAGTATTTAGTGCACATTTCGGTCAATCATAATCAAGTCACGCGAACGTGAACACAATTACGATAGTAGATTAAATGCGCGCCTAAAAGCATTTCTACGAATGTTCATTTTTGAAGTCGTAATCGTGTCACGCGAACGTGTACATAATCACGATAATTTGATTAAAAGTGCGCCTAAAAAGCATTTCTAAGGATGCTTATAAGTTAATTATTCGAGGTCACTTGTGAAAGCTCAGGGCTATAGAATTTATGGGATGTACGCATATGAGGTTATCTAATGAATGACATCAATTATTGGAAACAGAAAGATAAAACTAGCCTTAGCTGTCTTTTAACGAGCCTAACGAAATTCACATCCTATCTTAGATTAATAGAAGTGTTTTGCAAAGAATTTAACTCATCTGATCTTTAACTGAAAGATATCACATGTACGTTGAAAAGCCAAACCAATACATCAGGAATTGATTAAACAGACTCATACTATTGATATATATATATTTAGACTTATGCCATACATTCTTAGTGAGTATGCAGAACTAAGCACTTGATAATCACACAATTAAACAGAGAATATATTTTAGCTAAGCAGATAACTAATATGGCCACTTTAATAACAAATCTCGACAATATGAACGTTTTCCAATATACACAGAAGTAGTTTACAATAATAGCCAACCCAGAATAAGATACGACTAAACCCACAACTTAAACTTCCCTTTTTAGTGACTTCAAATCCATCCCTCAGCTTTAGAGTTTGTCATAACTTAAATCATTACATAAATGGAGTGATTAAAACATACATTCAACTCTAAATATCTTCTAACAGATAGATCGAAACAAAAGCGAAATAACAAGTTGATTAGATCCAGAACTCAGTCTAAATAGCCACACGATATCCGAATGAAACAGCAACTATTTCCAAACTTCATGTACACAACCATGAGAAGAATAGATACTCAGCTACATACCTGGTTATAACAGAACCAAAACAAAAGAAAATAAGTCTCTGAAATGTGACAAAAACGACAGCAGCAAAGCAAATACAGCAGCAGAAATCAGCAAGAACAAAAGAACCAGCAGCCAAACTCAAAATCCCAGCAAAATGGAGTAAAGCCAGCAGCAAGTGGAGAAGAGAAAGCAGCCTTGAAAATTTTTCTTATTTTCTGTTTCTAGCCTTAAACTCAAAAAGAGGAGGAAAACTAGAATGAAAATGAAGAAGAGTCTCTGAATTTCTGAAGGTTCTTCCGTGTGTATCTTTTTGAGTGAGTAAATATGCAGAGTGCAAAAACTGTCTGTGAGTGAAGGAAGGTGAGGTCTTATATAGAGAGAATAAAAAAAAAATTATGTGCTCAAAAGAATGAGGGAATAAATATCAGAAGGCAGTCCCTAAATTTCAGGAAAAGAGCATCTTTTAAAACTGAATTGGACAGCTGTCCATTCAGATATTTCTCCATATTTCTTCAGCCCTTTTAACTTCTGAATTTACCCCTTTTCTACCCCAAATTTTGACCTAATTAACTTATTTTATTGCTTTTTAGTCGCTACTACTAGATTCTAGAATGTTCAATCAGTTAATCAAAAAATTCTCCCACATTTCCTATTTTAATTGATCCCCTCAAACTTCTAATATTTACAAAACAGGTTATACATGAGAAATCAGACGGATAAACAGAACTACAATTATGCTAATGAAATTACCAAGCAATTCATTAAATACTCTACTTCAACATTAACACTATCCTAAACATTCATGCAGTTTAAACTACTGAACATGCACTTGAAATACTAAAAATTATTTTAACGGCTCATGCAATTAACCAATTAACATGTGATTATACTACTGATCATGCAATTAACTAAATAATCTTACTTTCAACTGAATTAATCAAATCAATAACCAGTTTAATCAATCATGCTTGAACAAACGTGAATTAAGTATTCAATTATTAATCTTCCTAAAACAAATAGGCGTGACAGAAATCCAGAAATTAAACTAAACAAGCTTGAACCCTGAGAAACAAAGAAAAAACAAAAATAAAGGAGAGATGGATACCCGCTTTGAAGAGATTCAAACCAAAAGAGGCAATTGAGCTCCGAGCTATTAGTGGTATTTTGACCTAGCTTCGATGGTCATGCAATGAGTTAAAATTAGCATCAATCGATTGCTCTTGTCAAGAGCAACCAATTGATGTCAATTTCGTACTCATCAACCGAAATCTGAGAGAAAAAACACTGAACCAACTGATTTGGATTTTTAGGGTTTTTTAGATCTGAAATTCGAAGGATTTGGTAGGGGGTTTGGAAAAATTGATTGCGTATCATGAATGGGGGTGAGATGAGGAGTGTATGGTGTTAATTTGAGGTTGTTTGGAGCTTGGCCTACGGTGAGGGATTTGAAGGATTTAAGGGCGGTTAGGGTTTAGGTGGGGTGAGGAAGATGAGGGAATGAGAGAGATCTGAGGGTTTGGGGGTTGGTCTCAGACAACAGTTATAAGGGAAAAGGGGGCTAAGTTCGGAGCCGTTAGATCTGGGGTGATCAACGGTGAGGATTGAGGGGGAGGAAACGGGGTCGTTTGGTTAAAGAGGAGAGACTGGCTGGACTAGTTTTCTTTTGGGCTGGGGCGGATGGGGTTTAAGGGGATTGGGCCACTGACTTTGGCCCAATTCTTTTGAAGACTTGGCAAACCTTTCTCTTTCTTTCTTTCAATTGTGCAAGAATAACCAATTTATTTAACACGCCTAATTCCAACTAATTTGCAAAATTAACCTAATGACCTATTTTTTACAATTAACTAATCCATTTAGCTAACAAATGCATGTAGAGTTACTAATGTATTATTTTGGTATTTTAGTGTTTTACAAATGTAATTAATTATGCAATTAAAATTTAAAAATGTAAAGATTCAAAATATTTTTATATTTTCTTTAGGATTTAAAATGCAACTTAAAAATGCATCAAACATGAGTACGTACAAAGCAAACCAAGTAAAAACAAAATATAAAAAAATAATTTAAATTTATTTTTTGGAATTTTTAGGAGTAATTTTATATCAGGATAAAAATTAGGTGATCGCGGATGACAGTCTGCATTTAGCTCGTTCAAGCACCACTTCCATTCCACAAACAAAGATTACCTACTCGTTTGTTTACCCAGTACATATAAAGACAAATATTGCTTCCTCCATTTTTAGTGAACAAAGGGGAAAAAATCAAATACCCCTTAAAATGTGTGGAAAAAAACAAAAATATGTACCACCAATTTTAGGGTTCTAGAAGAGTTTTGCCAAGGATAAGATCACCCTTGTATATTCTTCCAAGAACATACTCTCTGTTAAGGTTGTCAATAGATACTCAAAAATGACTAAACCGACCTAATCGTACCGTACCGAATCGATTTTTAAGTTTTTTTTAAAAAAACTATAGGTTTTTATATAAATCTATAACCGCACCGATAATTAGGGTAGATTTTTTATTTTATGAAAATAAACTGAAAAAATACCGAACTGTACCGAATAAATTTTACATTTGAAAAATATATTTATATAGTAAGTTTAAAAATAATAATGCATTAAATTTTTCTTTGGACCTTGGAATTATGAAAACTGTTACGAGCCAACAAGTAATTAAACTCAAACTACTAATTTCTCAAACTTATTATGCTACTTCTACTTAAAGTAAGTTATTTCAAGTATCTTCATTAGCAAGACACAAAGTATTCTAGCGATTATGAGTAGCAAACTACAGTGTATTGAATGTCTCCTTTCATATAATTTAAATTTATCTTTTTGAATATTTAATCTTTTATACACTTTATTCTTGAGTCTCAACTTGGTTAATATCTTTTCACTCGTATGGTTTATATTTTTTTTGCTTTTGCTTGATTTCGTTTGCTTTGTTGTAGAGTAGTTGATGGATGTATACTCTAGCCATCTTTTATTTTTTTAATTTATCACCCTTTGAAAAAAATGTCTAGAGAGTTTTGCTAAGTCCTATAAAAGAACATATATTATTGCATTCTACTTTTACTTGTAAATTTTACATGATATTTAAAAAAATACCAAAAGTTAACCGAACCGTACTGATACCTAAGAGAAACCGACATGATTGAGACGATTTCGAAAAGTCTAATTTTGTTTATACATAATAGAATAACCGAAAAATTAGTATGGTACAAATTTTATAAAATAATCAGCCGAACATAACCATTGACACCCCTACTCTCTATAGTCCATCCGTTACCAGGAACGCCCACATGAACTACATATAATCATGGCCAACAGTTATATAACAACTGTATTACTACTTATAATTCGAGACTATATATAAAACCTATGCAAACTACCACCAGTTCAAGGCTTCAAATATCATGCACTACAGATAGTTAGAAGTAAACTTAACATTTTTAACCTGACCGACGAAATTCAGTGTTATACACAACCAACATAAAACAGCTAGCAAAAGGGAATGACCGAAGTGAGAGAAATATACGCGCAGGCTAGTACAAATGTCAATATGCCACAAATTACTTCAACAGTTCACAGATAACGCACAATAGTAAAAGACAAACGACAGTCTAAACCCCATTTCTACCAGTCATATAAGATAGAAAGCAGATTTATCTTGAATAAGACCAACCTTATAAAGACTTTAAGCTCTTCACAACAGAGTGACAGACTAAATCCTCCTAATAGTGTAGTCCTTCATGATGAAGGAGACGAAGACCTAGGTGTAACAGACCTTGAAACAAATCTAGAAGATGCACTAACACTGTGACTTCTCTTAGAGATTCTCTTTGGACTAGGAGAATAACTGCTACAAGACTGACTACTCCTGGAAACACTTCTCGAATAGCTCCTCTTTGACCACCTAGGTGATACACTGCGTGAGTAGCTTCTCCTGGACCTTCGATAACGAGGTGAAATGCTCCGTGAAATGGAATGATATCGGCTCCTTCGATAGTATCTGTTGCCAGGGGAGTAGCCACGATAGCGGCTCTCTCGATCATCCGGAGAGTAGGAAAGATCACGGCTGTTATGAGAGTAGTCACGGTAGCGGCTTCTTCTGTAGGAACGATCATTTGGAGAGTAGGAACGATCACACCTCCTGTTGACAGGAGAGCAGTCACGGTAGCGGCTTCTACTATAATAACGGTCATCTGGAGAATAGGAACGATCACGGCGGCTCACGGGCAATCTGCCATATGGAGATGAAGATCGAGAATAAGATCTGCCACGACTATAGTAAGGAGAATAAGGTGAGTACGAGTGACGGTGGCGGCGACTGTAATATGGAGAATGGGATCTCTGGCGTCCTCTGTAACAGGGAGAGTAGGATCTACGCTCTTGTCTGTAATATGGAGAGTAAGATCTGCTCCTGCTCCTGTAACTCTCAGAAGAGTAACGGGGAGAGCGATTCCTTGAACGAGGGGAATAACTTCGTGATTCGCGACGAACTACATTCACAAGGTGGAAATTAGAAGACATCACAGACTGATAAACCAAGTGAATTAATGCTCAGGAAAGGATATCATACCACGGACTGTTCTGAGACCCAAATATTTTCCTGGAGTAGGTGTTCTACCTCTTCTCCTCCTAGCCTGCATATATAGAGACAATTTTTAGACGACATATCTAGACTTAGGTGGATTGACAGGGATACAATGTCACAATATAAGTCTCCAATGAGAAAAATGAATAATAAGCAACGAGGGTGCAAGTGAATAAAAGAAAAATGAAGGCTATACAACCCTCTGGTTTAACGGTCTGTTTGCTTGATGTGTTTCAATTTGTTATTTGGGACTTTGGTGAAGAGCTGCTACACACAGCTTCCCTGCTGCCAAAAAAACTCAGGCGAAACAAGCAAACTTCTTTCAAACTCGAATTACTGACAGGAGCAATCTATGATATTGATACAACTAAGTGCTAATACCAGCAAAGGGAAATTGTAAATGTAAGATTCAACGAACTGAGCAAGTATTCAGTAAATTCTACCTTCTCCACCGTAATCACTCTGCCTTCAAGTACCGAGCGGTTCAAATACTTGATGCAGCGATCAGCCTCCTCAACACTGGACATTGTCACGAAACCAAACCCACGAGATTTCCGGGTCCATGGGTCAACAACAAGATGAACATCTTCAACCTAACCACAGAAGAAAAAAGCCTTTGATGACTTTGGTATCCCAACAATATGTATACACATAGGAGCAGGTTCTACATGAGACCACCGTTGTCTTTTCTTTTATATAGAGTGCAAAAAGGCCTACATTAACTGACTACATAGAAAAAGGGAATGGAACCTTCAAAAACAACAAATGTACCTTCCCCTCAGCTGAAAAATGCTTCTCGACGTCTCGCTCTTTAACGCGGGTTGAAAGACCAGTCACATACAAATTGTTCCCTGGGTTCTCAATGTCGCTTGAATCACAGCTCCTGCTATTATAATACAGTTAAATAACATAAAACTCTAATTATCAGCATATATAATGGAATAAGTGAACTGCAGACATGTACCTTGACCGGCTCCTTGAAAGATATTTGGACCTTGAGACAGACCTACTATATCGATCGTATGAATGTGAGCGAGAATACCTGCAATACAGAAGCAATATTCGAATATGAAAAGGAATAATGACCATATAAAACCGACATTAAGACCAAACAATACCTTGACCTCCTGGAATATGACATCTGCAGTTAAGATTAAAGGTGTTAGGGTTAGGCCTATGATATATAAAAGAGAGAAGGAGCAACACAGAACATCAACACAAGCCCAGCAGACACGTGTAAATGAATCAAATCAAGATCCCTGAAAAATAAGCCTAATACAATAAGCGCCTCAAATATTTTGCACCAGCTTACCAACACTGCTTTAACTTATTTGTCAATTAATCCCAAACTAATTGGTGCAGGCTATATAAATTCTCTAAATCCATTCTGCTCTACTCGGCCTAATTCATCCCAATACTGGTAACTAATTTATCTTTTTGACTCAAATTAGAGGATCCCTAAATATCATATTATATTACCCTCTGTTAATTTACAATTTACCCTCTAAAATTCCAAAAATCATAAAAGTAGAAAATGCCATTCTCCTTAGAGATTAAGGCATAACAGATAATATGGCACTATTAGAGACGATCCAATCAAGTAGACAACAGCTAGTTAGAGATATAGGTGGATCAAGTATTTAAACTTGATTGGTTCAACCGCATAGTTTTACAATTATGAATTATGCTCTACCATTTGTTGAAATTTTGACTGGTTTTCATATATATATATATAAAAGTAACGCAGGGGTTCAGATGAAACCGTGCAGGACTGCCTCCACCACTAGTTATATCAAAAGGTGGACGGTAAAAATCATCCATTACTATATATCAAAACCTATAACAACAACATCACACACAATTATAGCTCAAAGACGACGAATGCGCAATAAACCAAATTTCAACAGAGACCAAACTGTTTAGTTGGGACTATTCTCTTGACTTGTGCAGGGTAATTATGGAGAAAATCAACGAAAAAAATCATCCAAATACGGTAATTTCATATTATAATGACGTCAAACGGTGTAATTTAAATCAAGCATTAATGAAAAGCACAAAACACACATACGTAATTGGCACACAATTTCATCATCTAATCCAGTTTTTTGCTAATTCATGTCGGAGAAGAGAAGAATGAGAAGAAGAAGAAGAAGAAGAAGAAAAAAGCAGATGAAAGGAAACTCACCGTGAAGAGATTATGGCGTAGGATTGGAATGCGACTCTCTATTCTCTTTCTATTTCGCGAAGGCTCTCGAAATCAATTGAGTCTCAGCGAAGGTGGTGAGAATATTTATACACGTGGAGTGGAAGAACTTTCTAGAGGAGCGGACACGAAATCTTTTTTAATTGGAATTTAATTCGTCCCGATCTGTGGTGTCAGTCAAAAGAATAAAGAGACATTTTTGCTTCTTTTTTTATTCCTTTGTATTTCAATTTCCATTTTTTCTTTTTAGTAAAATAGGTGAGGTGTAAATAAGAAATTAAGAAGATGGGCACGTACCTTCCAAACACCCAAAGTACGTTTTGAGATAAGTAGATATGACAATGAGGCTTGCTTAGCGGGTAAAAATATCTTTATCTACGATCGTTAGGTTCTGGGTTCGAGTCACAGTGGAAGGGAAGTGTGAAAACACTATAGATTCTCCAAATTTGAAAGGGTTTTAAAAAAAAAAATAAGTAGATATGAACTTCCATGATCACAGAGCTTAAGCTAACATTTGGACATAAATTTAGTTGAAATTTGAAAAATAAATTGAAGTTGTGTTGAAAAATAATTTTTGAAAGATGAATTTGTGTTTGGACATGCATTTTATTTGAAAAAAAAACTTTATCATGTTTCATGAATAAATAGTGTTTTCAAAATATTTTTAAAAACTATATACCTAAAATCTATGGTCAAACGGGTGCTTAAATGTCGTGAAATCAAATTGTTATTTAGAAAGGTTGCTTCAATCAGTCAATGAACTAACCCAGAAGGTCCCTTTTACATAATTATTTATGTGCGATATAGGAGTGCAAATAAGTGCTTTTAGAGGAACAATTCATTAACAATATGCAATAGCAAAATAGCTTTAGAGAAGAAGTAAGAAGTCTGTAGAGAGAGAAATACTGACCACTCTCTACAATTAGAACTAACACTTGCATACCCAAAGTATGATCTCATCACCACCCAATGTCATGTAACCTCCGCACCTCAATCCACCGGAACCACCAGACCCTCCCACCACGGAAGACCCAACGATGGAAGACCAGGCCCCCTTAAACAAACCTTCAAAGAGGCACTGGAGGACAAGAGACTATCGAGCACAAGAACACGGTCTTAACCACAAAAAAACACACTACCAATGTCTCCAATGGAGAATGAACCCATTGCTCTCACCTAAGAAGACAAGGCAAGGTTGTACAACCCCTGGCGCTTCTCTGTCCTGTTTGCGAGAGGAATCCCACATCTAACACTCAAAGCTAAACTAAATGAGTTGTGAAAGCCGGAGGAAAATCTCATCCTAATTGATCTAGGATGGGATTTTTTCACTGTTAATTTCAATTTGAAGTAGAGCATGACCAAGGCTCTCCATGGTGGGCCATGGTTCGTTTTTTGGGCACTTCCTAATAGTGCGAAGATGGGAACCAAACTTTGTCCCTGGTGAAATACTCCTCACCTCCACACCTATTTGGATTCGTCTTCCCCAGCTACCAACAAAGTTTTATGACCGCGATATCCTAGAAAGAATAGGATCAAGAGCCGGCAGGTTTCTCAAAGTAGACTCATTCACATCCTCAACTTTAAGGGGCAGATATGTTAGGTTATGCATACAAGTTCCTCTAGAATCCTCGGTCATAAAATATGTTACAATTGGATCGCACACCCAACCAATTATCTATGAAGGTGAAAGTATTATGTGTATTGGATGTGGGAGAATTAGTCATACTAACAGCATATGCAATTACCAAACAATCTCAATCACCCACCAATCGGTTGAGCCACAAGTGAATAACCCTATAGTAGACGAAGAGAAGTGGCAAACTGTAAGATTCAACAAGAATATAAAAGAGCAACAAAAGCTTAAAAACCCCACACGTCAAGAATCAATCTCAAAAGCTAAAGGGATCCAGGTAGAAATGTTCGATGCTGTTACAAGTAATTTCCTAAATACTCAAACATTTCAGTACCAAGGGAAATCTACCCATTCTACGGACAAGGGGATAAAGCATCAAACAGGTAATCTCAAAGTTGACAATTCGAATAACCCCACCCCCTCTAATTTTTTAGATATCTCGATGTCACATCCCAAAACTAATAAGATTGGCAATATATATCCACCCACCCCCTTTACCTCTACACCAGGCCCACTGACACAAACCCAAACTAACTTACTTTTAAAATACCCCACCTCAGCTCACAGTTTCTATTACCTAACTAAAGAAAGATTCCCCTACTACCCAAACTCAATATCCAGAAATGGAGCCCACCATGGGCATGTAGCCCAAAGATGGACCCCTAAATTATGCCCAAACTAACACACGCCTGCACACGCGCACCACACCTACTCCTCACACCCTCATACCCCCCGTAGTCCACCCTTCCCTACTGTCTCCCCCAAATCCAGCTCTGATATTAGCCCCAAATCTTTACCAAATCTGCCATATGCAATAAGTAATCATCACTATGCAGAAGGCGAAGTGATACCCGCTGTCTCATCAAGCAAACCCACGCATCTCAAGCTCTCTATTAACACTAATGAAATCAAGGGAATTGTCCCTGTTTTTACCACTTTGGCTAATCAACTTCCCACTGTAATAGCCCCCAAAATTGATCCCAATAATATCCCAACAACAGTCAGCCAATCAGGCGAAAACGAAGGAAGAACCCATCCTACCACTAACGTTGGTCTCTGCTCCTCTTCCTCCAAATCACTAACCGGGATCGTGGCTAGAGATGGTCATGCAGGGCTAAAGCCAGGTCTTCAACATGAAGATCAGTTCGGTCCCGGTGCCGATTCATGTACAAGACCCCCCTCTTGCTATCCCAATCAATAACAACGGGGATCAACCATGGCCTAGAAAGCTTTAGTCACCAACTGTGTCTAACCACTCTCCTCCAAGCCCAATACTCGGGTGGGGGCAAGGAATCTGTCAATGAAGGAGTTCAATCTTCTAATGAGCTAGGTGTGCCAAACGATGCCTTTCTTCCCAAAAATCAGTGCACAATATCTACCGGAAACACCATCCTTCCTCTCGTGTCCCCCCCATATTGATTCTAGAAATGGGGCCGGTGATATCACCCTTAGTTGCTCCAGTACAAAAAGCATCACCGGAGGGCCCAAGCTCTATGCTCCACTAGATATTAGACTTTTTCAATGAGTCCAATCTAGAGTTGGAGAAAACCCTAGCAAATCTAGGAGTGCCAGAAATAACAGTGATACTGTTGGAAAAGATCCAGTTGATAGAATTCAAAGAGCGTCTCAGCGAAATTCTTATCACGCTCTGCCCAAGAAAAATGTCAAGATGCAGCCTCAATATCCAACTGACCTCATTACCAAACTTATAACACTCCATATCTCTACTTCGACCATCTCTAGAGAGGGAGAGTCAGAGTGCATTGACCTAGGGGAAGGGGAGGGTGTCAAGAGAAAAACAGCACACCAACAGAAGCTCTTGATGAATTTCATCATATGGAATACCAAGGGGGAAAGGTGCAGAGTTTAGGAGGCATTTCTCCTCTATGGTCAAACTCCACAACCCCGAAGTGCTTGTCCTCCTCGAAACTCGTATGGCTGATCACAAACACTTAACCTCTAAGCTGCAGTTTAGTGCTCAGTTCCAATCCCTACCAATGGCCAATCTGGTGGAATAGTGGTCATGTGGAAGGATGGCCTAATCAAACTTGAAGAGGTCTCCACTACTCCTCATGTGTCCATGTCATGGCCAAGGTACTTACCCTCCCATCCCCCCCCCCTTTCCCCCAACTTCTTTCTTTTTAGCGCTATTTATGCTAGTAATAGTCTTACTGATAGGATTAAACTATGAGACCATTTGGTAAACATAGAATCTGTATTCAAGGGCAGTTGGTTAGTAGGGGGTGACTTCAATGAAGTCCTAAAAGCCAGAGACAAATTTGGGGGTAATAGAATTAGTACTACTAGGGCTATCCACTTCTAGAATTGCATCAACAAGTGCAATCTAATTGACCTAGGATTTAAATGAAGTAAATACTCATGGAGTAATAAGAGGTACTCCAACAAATAGAACATTATCTTAGAAAGGTTAGACATGTACATAGTCACCAGTGACTGGATTGACATATACCCAAATGCCAGTGTCACTCACCTTCCCAGGACCTACTCAGATCATTGCCATTTGCTCATTTTCCTGTATAATGCCCAAACTAACCACAATAGACCATTTAGGTTTGACACAATATGGTGTGGGCACCCTGACCTACCACTGATCATTCACCAGAGTTTCTCCAATAATGATATTCTGACTCAGACAACCACAGATTTTCAACTCAGTGCCTTGAAATGGAATAAGGAGACTTTAGCAATATTTTTCATAGGAAAAAACATATTCTGGCCAGGCTGGCTGGGATCCAAAAATTCCCCCAATTCCCTTTTAGCAGATTTCTCCAACACTTAGACTCACACCTCCAAAAGTAATACTCACACATTCTCATATGTGAGGAGGACTTCTGGAGGCTGAAAGCCACAATTAATTGGTTGTGTGATGGTGATGTCAACACTAGGTTCTTCCACACATCTACCATCAACATAAGAAGAAGGAATAAAATCTTATCCCTTAAGGATGAGGTAGGCAATTGGACCCATGACCAAGGGGGCATTAAGGATATGGTGAAAGTGTACTTCAAAAATATCTATACCACTGACTACACTCACACCACCCTCTATAGTACTCAAACAACACCTGGCTTTAACTCTCTCCCTGAGGAAGCATCACTAAGCCTCAGTCAGCTACTAAGACCAAGTGAGATCACAAATACCCTATATTCCTTATAAGCCACAAAAGCTCCCAGTCCCGATAGGCTCTACCATATCTTCTACTAGAAATACTGGCACCTTGTTTCCCACCATGTCACCACCTTCTACTTCAAAGTCTTCTCTACTAGTGAAATGCCTCTTGAAATCAATTCAACCTACTTATGCCTCATACCCAAATGTGCCAATGTTACCATGCTTAGGAACTTTAGACCTATAGGACTCTGTAATACTATATATAAGCTAGTCACCAAAATCATTGTCAATAGGCTCAAGCCCCATCTAAGCACCATTATTGGTCCCAGCCTGGCTAGTTTTCTCTCAAACAGGAGAGCATCTGATAATGCCATCACTGTCCAAGAATACATTTCCCATTTCAACATAATGAAAGGGAAGGTAAGTAATAGATCCTCAAAGTGGACCTTGAGAAAAACTTTGACAAGCTTGAATGGTCTTTCATTAGAATCACCTCCCTCTTTTACAACCTTCCAGGAAGCCTTGTCAACCTCATTATGTCATGCATTACATCAACTTCAATATTCATTCTCATAAATGGCAACAAGACTGACCCATTCCTACCTTCTAGAGGTATCAGACAGGGGGATCCTATGTCCCCTTACATCTTCATAATGTGTATGGATAGGTTATTCGGGCAGATTGATCATGAAGTAGACATCCTGAATTGGAACCCCCATCTCCATAAGTAGAATTGGCCCTAGGATCTCCCAACTCTTCTTTGATGATGACCTTACACTATTTGCGAAAGCCAACCCAAAGAATTGCCACACCATCCTCAGAATTCTGGACGTTTTCAATTTGGTCTTTGGCCAGAAAGTCAATTTGATTAAATCCAAGGTAATCTATTCCAAAAAACATATCCACCGAAAACATTAAGTTGTATACTAGTATTCTTGGCATCAAACCATCTTCTTCCTTTGAAAAATATCTTGGCTTTCCCATATTTCATAAGAGACCCACCAATGTTGACTTCCAATTTATCATTGATAGCATGCACTCTAAGATAGCAGGCTGGAAAACCAGGTTTTTGAATATAGAATGGCGCACCACACTAGCCAAAGCCAACTTAGCTACCATTATCAGTCATGTGATGCAATATATTAAGTTACCCATGACCATATACAAGAGGATCAATAAAATCCAGAGGGATTTCATATAGGGTACTACAACACAAAAGAGAAAGATACACCTTCTGAACTAGGAGGTTATTACAAAACCAAAGCCCCCATGTGGACTGGGTATCCAAAAAGCTTAACTTAATAACAGGGCATGCCACTCTGGCATGTCCTAGAGGCTCTTTCACAAACCTGACTCTCTGTGGGCTAGTACCCTGATTGCTAAACACTATGTGCTGAGTAGGAATATGAGAAAACCAAATTCTAAAACTTGGCAGTGCATCTTAGAAGGCTGGAAAATTTGCAACAAAGCTTCTAGGTGGGTAGTAAACAATGGTAATATGGTGGGCTTCCTTACTGACTCCTGGATCCCTAACATGGGGCCAATTGACTCCATCATCAATGGCCCCAAAACACTGGGGAACAAAGCTTAAAAGTTTCCTCTATGTTCAATAATGGGAACTGGGACTTGAACTCCCTCTCATTTCCTCTCCATGACCAATTGGCTATCGCCATCACTGATTCTATTTCTAACTTGAGCCCTATGGAAGAGGATAAACTTATCTGGGGAGCTACCAGCAATGTGCAATTCACCTCCAAATCTGCTTATGTAGTGCTTAACCCATAATGGATTATTAACTCTGAAAATAGTCCTTCTTTCAGTTGGACTTGGAAGTTGGAGACACCCAATAAAATTAGATATTTCATATGGCTCCTAATTCACAAAAGACTACACACCAACAAGTATCTGCACAGTATTGGGATTCAAATCAATCCTACTTGTCAGGTGTGCAACTCCATAAAGGAAACCATAGACCATATCTTCTTTCTTTGCCCCAAAGCCACATTGTTCTGGAATAGTATCTGTACCCATGCTAATGACCAGTCCATGCACTTACATTTCACTCCTGGAACATGGAATACTACTTGGAACAAGCTAAAAGCCAAAAACTTTAATGATCTTCTCGAATGGCACTTCCTTCTGCCCTTCTGCTTTTGGAATATTTGGGTAACAAGAAACAACAATATTTTCAATAAGAGGAATCACCATGTCCAATCAAAAATGGTGCTTGCTCATGCCACTAAATATCACATGTTATCCAGGAATAATTCTCAAAAGCAATGGACAACCATCAGTATTAAATGGGAACCACCTGATAGAGGTTTCTTCAAGCTTAACATTAATGGCTCCTCCATGGGTAACCCTGGGGTAGGATGAGCAGAAGGAGTTATTAGGAATAGCTCCGGAAACTGGGTTATATTCTATACGAAGGGTTATCCTTCTATAACTAACAATCCAGCTGAATTACTAGCAATGCTAAAGGGGCATAAGCTGGCAAATGAGCACAATCTAACTCCTCTTGTAATCAACACTGACTCAATAGAGATCATTAGAATGTTAAAACTTGGTCATATCCCTTATAATAACGTTGTTTCTAAATGGATGTCATTGATGACTCAGCTGGGGAACCCATCAATCAGCCATAGTTTTAGAGAGCAGAACCGGGTGACAGACCTACTGGCTAAGGAGGGAGCAAGGAAAAGACTGTTCAACAGCACTAGGATTTTGGAAGTTCCTCCGGTGTTTGCCAATGATGCACTCTAGGAAGACATCCTAGAAACTACTTTTGTTAGAAAAACTCAGGTTTGTAATATAACTAATAATGTCGAACTGGATAGCTCCAATGTGGCGCCACCCATGTAATTATTTTTGTTAATTAATTAAGCATCTGGTCAATCAAAAAATATGCAATAGCGTATATAAATATTTTCACATTAGGGGTGTTTTGGTACGAAGATAATGTTTTTTCAATTTTTTATATTTAATTGGTTTAAATATTTTAAAAAGTATTTTTTCCATGAATGTATTTTTCTCCAATTGGAGGGAAAATATTCCTATTAAAATAAGGGAATATATTTGAAGAATTAACCCAAATAGTCGCCCATCAAATTTATTAAACTTAGAGGGTATTTGGATTGGCTTAAAAGCTGGCCAAACTAGCTTAAAAGCACATTTTGGCTAGTTTCAGTGTTTGGCAAAATTAGAAATAACTTTTAAGCCAAATATTTTTGGCTTAAAAAAGCCAAAAGTAATAAGTTGGATACTCAACTTATTATTATTATCTTAAAAGCCAAACGGGTTTGACCAAGTATTTTACCCTCTCATCCCTAATAATTTTTGTTATTCTAAAAATGCCCGTATTCCTTATAACTCTTCATTCTTCTTTCATCTGCTTTCGTCCATCTCTACCTTTCATCTTTGTGTTCCATCACTACCTTCCATCCATTTCATAAATTACAATCTGCCATAACTACTAAACTTTGATGAGTTTAGTTGATGCTCTTAGCCAAACCTCTAGGTTTATTGATAAATTTATTCACTAAAAGCAATAATTGAAGGCAGTAAGATACTTAACTCAAAATTTCTAACAAAACCCATTTTTGTATACACAAAAATAAGAGGAAAAAGATAAGATTTAGAAATCAGAAAGATCTTGTTAGTGAATTCTATCCAAGTGGTGTAGGGTAATTGACAATACCTGACTCCTTTGTCTTACAGATGAAAGGTAAATTATGAGTATATTTTATATTAATCCAAACATTTTCATTTATTATGTTATAAATATATCTAGTTATCGTTAACTTCTTTCTGTTAGCTATACTCGAATAAAGCGATTTTCATTAGTCCTACTTGAATGTCAATTGAGACATAAATTATAAACTATATTTAAAGTGCTAGCTTTAAGTCTTAGCATTAATTTTAAGTTTTACATGGTTAAAAGTGGTAGAAAATGAGAGTTCAAGAATTATAAAAATGATCGTAGGTACTCAGTTTAAATTGAAAGTGAATTGAAAATACTTTATATATGCATCAATTTAGAATACAATATTAAAGTAATCAACTTTTTTATAGTGTTGACACCTTTAAGGATACTTCAATTATTTTAACAGAAGAAAGTGCTTATCAACACTCGCTTACCAAACAATTCAATAACTTTTTTCCAGTTTCAACACTTTTATCACTTACAGCTTATTTATAAAACAAGCTCCATCACTTGCGCTTAAAAGCCACTTTTTTAATCCAATCCAAACAGGCTTTAAAAATAGCCGATGGATGTATAATATATATATATAATTTATGTATAATATGTGTATAACTATGTATAATCAATGTATAATTCATATACACCGGCTATGTCACGACCTAATTTCCACTATAGGCCGTGATGGCGCTCAACGTCGCCGCTAGGTAAGCCAACAATGAACTACCCATTTAAGTTCTCATTTTAATATCTTTAAAGTCTTTGATTTTTATTTAAAACAAATAGTAAATGAGTGTGGTAATGTAAAACATAAACTAAATGGGGAAGTAAGGTAGTGAATTAAATAATCAAAACCCATGAATGTCTACTAGAATTCCCCAAACGCGGTGTCACAAGTGCACGAGCATCTAGTAGAATATACAAAACTCCCTAAGAACTACTGTTTGAAACAAAATAGACATGAATGATAAAAACATAACAAAAGAAGGCTCCGGGTATTGCAGAACGGAGCGTGGGAAAGCAGCTCACCACTAAGTCTCCGGGTAATGCGGATACGCGCCCGGACGAACTCCAGATGCACCTGCCTTAGAACCTGCACAATATGTGCAGAAGTATAGTGTGAATACATAAACAACATATACCCAGTAAGTATCTAGTCTAACCTCGAAGACGTAGTGACGAGGGGTCGACTTCGACACTAACTATGGGCAATATACATAATGTACAAGATGATTTAATAGGCATGAAAAACAACATCAATAATGGAATAAGAGGCAATAATTAAATGACCATCTATCAAATAACAATGCAAAGTCCCCAAATATCACATAATAATATCAACAAGTAAGGGCTTAACATGTATTATAAATCCTCAAGTCATGACAGACATATCACGTGAAATCGGACTCCGAGTGAAAGCACGCACGAGTTATGCTGAGGTCGTACGACTCGATCCATAATAATCG